>OMKP01083397.1:1856-14815 GCA_900302375.1 Bathygadus melanobranchus | reverse complement strand
TAGCATCGTATCCTGGCTACCTGCTGTTGTACAGTAAGGAGCCAACCTAGCAACTGTAAGCTTGTAAACTTGTTCTATTGACCTGGCAACCAGGAAATGCTTGTAACTTGTTCTATTCTAATTGTGCTATACCTTCAGCGATATATTGTTGTCTCCCTATTTCGACAAATGTGTTACTTTTTTGTAAGTCGCTTTGGATAAAAGTGTCTGCCAAATGCTCTAAATGTAAATGTAAATGTAATCAGCAATATCTCCAAGTGACTATAACAATTATTTGGTGGTTTCAGCAATCAATGTTAACCTCATCCATACCATGTTAACCTCATCCATACCATGTTAACATCATCCATACAATGTTAACCTCATCCATACAATGTTAACCTCATCCATACCATGTTAACCTCATCCATACCATGTTAACCTCATCCATACCATGTTAACCTCATCCATACAATGTTAACCTCATCCATACCACGTTAACCTCATCCATACCATGTTAACCTCATCCATACAATGTTAACCTCAACAATGTTATGTTGTGCTATTTAGTTCATGTGGGCACATATATTATGTGTGCATCAATTTTGATAAAGGTACATGTATGTGAGAGGGAATGTTGTGCATGACTGACACACTGCACACACAAACCACACACTCACTTCCTGCACACAAATTACACACACACACACACACTTTTCCTTTCCGCTATACATGCATTCAGCTCTAACCATTGGTAACTCTAGTAACTTAGAAGCAGCATACACACACGCACACACACACGCGCGCGCACACACACACACCACACAGACACACACACACACACACTAACATCAGTGCTGGTATCCTGAGCAACACTCTGAGGTCAGGGGTCAACACTGGGAAAGTGTGTGTGTGTGTCTGTGTGTTTGTGTGTGTGTGTGTGTTTTCCATCTGGAATGGCTCTCTCATGTTTAAGTTGTGAGGTCACAAACTTCCACTTCTAAGATTCGAAACCTCAATGAGTTTGCAATGTAAACTCTTTCACCAGGCATTTGTAAAGTGATGAATAATAATGAACGATGAATAATAACAAATAAATACAAACTTCATAATTCATACGTACATATATGACTATAACTTTAAAATTGAAGAAGAAATTAGATACAAAGAAAAGTTAAAGCGTGCCTATCTAAACAAAAAAAAAAGATCAAAAGACTTTATCTATTTGTATATCTTCATCTTGATACCCAAAGCAAACACAGCCAGGCTGGCGTAAACATTGAACATAGACTTGAAGGACGAGTGTTATTAACTTAACTTTATGCTATGCTGGTACTTGTCTTTGGCCCTTTGTCTAAGAGCCAGATAGGAATGCCCTTAGTTGGTCTGGGCTTTCACCTCTACTCCGACCTCATGTAAAGTGGTATTCACTGACCAGGAAAGCCCGCCCGTCAACAGATGGACAGTGCTGTCAATGCATATTGGCCCGGTTAACCCTCCGCAACCCTCCATCTCATTGGATAAGAGGTGAAAGAGCCCTATTTTTGGTTGGTGGTTCCTGCTGTAGTATCTCCACCTGTCTGCAGCCATGCAGAGATAACGAGGTGCATGTTGCACCTGTGTGATCTGGGGACAATCGTCATGGTTTAAAGGGACACAACACATGAATAGGGCACTCCACGGAGGGAATTGCGATTAAGAGGTTGCGATTAAGAGGTTGCGAACGTCCTCGCTAGTGGACTACAGAAAGCATAGCTTAGTGCTTTCTAAGATTTCTAAGATTTTCAAAATCCTGGCTGAATATTTAGTTGATTTCGACAATTTCTTCGACAACAATCAGATTTTGCGGGCTTTCAGAGTGAGACATCTGCTCGGGGGAGCCTTGGTTCAACACAATAACAAACAGACCAAGCAAAAGGTAAAGACCAAAGTGTTATTTCTCTGTAGGGACCATAATGTTGTCAGACACTTAACAGAATAACAACGTTTATAACAATGTGACTAACTACTGAATAACATCTACCAAAATGCATTTGAAATATTAATATGGTAAATGGATTGCATTTATATAGCGCTTTTATCCAAAGCGCTTTATATTGTCTCACATTCACCCATTCATACACACATTCATACAACGACGACGGTGTCAACCATGCAAGGCAACAACCAGCTCAGGGACACCTCAACAATTAGCTAGACGGAGCCAGGGATCAAACCAGCAACCTTCCGATTGCCAGACAACCTCTCTACCTCCTGAGCTATTGCCGCTATATGGTATTGTTCAGACACCAACCAATCATTGGCTGCTGCAACATGAAGAATTCCTGTACACAGGGGCCCTCAGAGGCCCTCTCATCACCCAATAAGATAAGATGGAGCCAGTCCGTCACTGTGCACACGGGCCCCTCCCTACTAGTTTGCCAGTATTATTGATTCGTTTTTAACCAAGTCAGGTTTCTTTGCCTGTAAAACCAAGAAAAGTAATTTAGAGAATTTGGGAGAAGACTGTACACAAGTAGACAAGCCAACACGACCACACACACATTCAAACAAACACACACACACACTTATCACGTCACACACACATACACACAAACACACACACACACCAAACACACACACACACACACACCAATCCCACACACACGCACCAATCACACACATACACACACACAGTCCCAGACAGAGAGTCAACACACAGAGCGTTTTCTGATAACGTTTGGAAGGATTTGGAAGGAACTGGATCTCTCAGTGAGGTCAACAGGGTTGGGAAAGATCTGGCACAGGCTGGTACCACAGCTGATCCACAACAGACAAGCCGGCATTTCTTTTATGGTTATTCACTTAAACTCACAGGTTGGGACAGCTTTTACATACCTTATCCCAGCCAGACTCCTGTCAACTCTCGGATGATCACACACACACACACACACACACACACACACACACACAAACATACTCTCTCTCATGTACATGGAGTGTGCTGTTCCATCCACGACGAGGCGTGCCCCAACAAGCAACCCCCTTGCGCAGAAGAAAGGGCGAGTGCACGAAGACGAGGGTTCATTTGAAAAGCGATGCAAGAAGCTTTTGAATCAAGCCACACGTGACACCATCTTCTACTTCCTGATAGGAACGTAAACGCACTTCTCAGCTCCTATACACTTGCGTTGTGATAAGCCGTTCATGTGAGGACGTTACGGGGCTGTCCAGGAAGGATTTGCGAGGAGCCTGGGCGTCTTGGTTCAGGCGGCCACTGGAGTGACTGTACGGTGGCTTTAGTCAACAGAAACCAGCTGATGGCTCAGCGTTTGATGACGTTGATTAATATTGCTTAGATTAAGCGTATACGTACTCGGCATACATGTCTCAGCCATCTATGAAGTTGAGTTACATATGTTGCACAGGCTCACATCGCTAATCACAGCTATCACTGCTAATTCATAGTTCATATTGCTTAGGTAAGCTCATAGGGTACGATGTCAACATACCCAACAATGTTGATTTATTAGGCCACTGCGTTATGCAATATATGGGATAGTGGGTCAGCGTTTTCCCTGTGATCACTTCATGACAAACATAACCATTCACATTCTTGTGAATCATGCAGTCGGTAGCACCCAGCCCATGGTAATCAATCACCAACCAGCGGCTAGCCCAGGATGATCCCGACATCAGCTTACAAACTCCCTAGCGATTTAAAGCTGACAGTAGAGCCAGTTCAACTGTCTGTCTGTCTTTCTGCCTGTCTGTTCGTCTGCCTGTCTGTCTTTTGTAAAATAACTGTGACCTCCACAGCATCTTCACACATCAAATATCCCTGGCAGCGGACCAGAAGGGCCAGCTGTGTGTGAAAGAATCCCTGGCCTCTCCACACACACACACACATGCACACTCACACACACACACAAGCGTGCACACACACACACACACACACACACACTCTACAACTGTTACGGTGTGAGAAGAATAGGAAAGAGTCCATGTCTCATGCATGACACATGCAGCAAATACTAGAGTTTCCGAGGTATGTGTGGGGAAGCATTCACTGGTGAGCAGCATATGAAATCCTTGCAGGGTCTGAGCACAGCTCCAGATGTTGAGGAACAGGAAGCGCGAGAGCAGTGGCGTTAGCGGTGGTGCCACTTAATGCCGCGATGCGGTGAGACAGAGGCGTATAAGTTACGACCGAGACCTGGAGGATGGAAAAAGACCATGTCTCCGCATAGTATGACTTCTATATTTTGTAGACTATTATGCACAATATTATGTACGTTTAATGTTTAGGGTCTGATACATCTGATCAAAACGTGTATGATGTGATTGCCTACCCTTTTGTCAACGAAAGATCAAAGACTGCAAAAACTGATAGGTTGTTCCTTAAGTCCCTTGCTACTTTCGCTTTTGTATTTCATTGTACAGAATGACCATGTGCACATTGACAATCGGGTCATAATCAGGTTACAGTGTTGACTAACTTTGTATTACACCGTAATTAAGTTAGTTATTATTTTATTCCCGCCACAATGCTTACAGCAATGGTTTTCTTACAACATGCATTTGTACACATTGCAATGCGACTCATCCCTCCGCCCAAACCACTTCATGTGGGGGCCTTAAGCCTTAACCATAGTTGGCTATTCTGCTAGCTAAGCCACAAAGCTGTTTTTAGTTGCATAATAACAGACACAAGTAATTGCACGACTCTTTTCAGTGACTGAATAGCGTATGGTGTGTGTTTGTGGGGGGTGCATGTGTGTGTGTGTGTGTGTGTGTGTGTGTGTACGTGCATACTTGCCAGTGTGTGTATGTGTGTCAGGGTCGCATAAAGTGAATTCTGAGACAGAGACACGTTGTAAAAAGGAAATCACAGTAGCAGCCAGTCAAAAAGTCATTTGAATGAACACATCTGTGAATTTATGACAAGAAAACACCAAGACCCATTGTTGAATCACCAACGGCTGACCAGGTAAAAGATTGACGATCGATGATGAAATCCAAACAAAGCTTGATTGTCAATGTTGTTAATCCAAAACCAAGCCGTTCTCAACTGCCACCTGACTCACATTATTACAGTCGACGTCTCCTCCCTAATTATACGACTCAACATAACTCACCAGCGGATCTGCCTGCATCCTCCCAATGATCTAATCCTCAAAGAAAAAGAAAAGATGGTTTCCATTTGGGATAGAGAGAAAAAAATGTATTGAGAATTGAGTGTGCCAAAGAACAAGATAGAAAACATCTTAGCTGGAGGGGGATGAGGGTGTGGAACAAGGCCGTCTCTGTGTGAAGCTGTGGAGACTGCAGTGCAGGTCAAACGCAGAGAGCCATTACAGAGATTTCCCCCTCTTCCTCGCCAGTTAGCAGTCGAGAGGGCCGCGGGTAAGGAGCAGATGGACACACAAGGCAACTCTTTGAGGAAAGAGTGGATAGTGGATGTCTTATTCATAGTGGACTAGAGCCGCATGAGGTGGCTATGTGAAAAGTCAGGCTGACTCGCGACTAGTTATGTACTGCTCACAATGGAGGAGACATTCTTGACATTGCTTTGCACCATAACTAGGAAGTGACACTTCTATTTTAATTATATTTACATGTTTGAAAGCAATAGAAAAATTCTAAAGAATAGGACTTTTCTAACTGTATTTCCAAAATCAAACGGAATACAATCCATTTCTTTACAGTAATAACGTCCCTGTTTATCCAGGTGCACTCCATCTCCATCTATGCAGGGTGACTAATTCCTGGTTCAATATGAGAAATGTCTACCCGTACCTCGAATAGTTTCTCAAAAGCGTTAACTAACCCAACATGTTTTTCACAAAGCCAAGCTCCCGCCCTATCCACACAACCCGATAGCTCAGACCAGTTGATACACTTTAAAGGACAATCTGGGAGTGACGACGGTTCTCTTTGACACTGGAGAAGACCAGGGCAGCCACAGAGGTGTCCAAGCCCTTTTTCTCCATTGTCCATAGAAAACATGATACAGGGAACACAGAATGCCTTAGGGATAATGTACAGAGAAATAGAAACCAGTGAACAACAGTGAGGCATGATGGAAACTGTTGAGTATTGTGTCTTCATGGGCGGTTTACCAGTTGAGTCAGGCAGATTTGTGATGAAAAACAGGGAGTGGTAACACTGGGGACAGGGTTAGGCACAGAATTGGATGTCGATGAGTTGGTAATGTGGGTTATTTGACATGGTTTTGTTTCTTTCATACTCTTGTTTCTACATGTTTATATCATTTACTGGTTTTCTGCTTGTTTTTCACCATGAGAAGTACTTTGTAACTTTTGTTTAGTAAATATATAGTTTTATTATAAGCATTAATATTACCTACTAATAAAGCATACAATATTGGCAAACATATTAGGATCTATTACTTTCCATAGTATAATGGATTTCATTTCGCCTTGCTTATTATTGAATAGTTCATATAGTTTCCATGAAATGTCCTTCTAGTTATGTTATTCTGCAAAGATACAGGCAGGGGCAGGGTATTCCACAGAGCCGCAAAACAACAGCTGCGAGATAACTTTGCGATCCATAAGCAAATGTTTTCTAAACCATCCTTGTTCCCAGGAGCTCTGGAATGCCGGCCCATCTAGTTCCTTGGCTGATGCTGGGATTGTAGATTTCAGTTGGTCTCCCAGATCCTGTCGATGTTTCCAAGACACATTCAGGATGCAGTGAGATCGAATCTTCAAATTGAGTCACATTCAACGCATATCTATGACCACAAATTCTGTGTTGTGTGACCAGAGACCAGCAGTCCATAAGTTCAAATTAATATAGTGTGTAGGTTTAGATAAGCCTCTTTCCTTCCTTTTCTTGGGAGCAGACGAAAAACCTGAGTAACTGAAATTACATGATGTGTCTGAGGGTCAGTGTGATCCAAAATGTCCACCAGCCAGCAAGATCAAGTGTTCAACAGTGATGCATGCTGGGAGGAGTGGCCATATCAGGTGTGACTTGAACTCCTGTCATACACTATCCGTACACATCTGGATGCAGGACACCAGGTCTGAATAGAGATAGAATAGGGATAGTAGTAGTTTTTGCGCGTTAGCTTGTTCTGCTAGCTAAATGTTTCTTTGGTACAAACTCAATCTGTGAGAGCAGAGTAGGCCGATTGTGTCACTCGAAAGTCTAGTGTTATGACTATAAAGTTGTTATGCTATTTGAGTGAACTTGTTTGCATTATATTTGGAGTGAAGTAAGAAAACCAATGTTGACACCAAACCTACGCCCTTGTTATGCTATAAAAGTATAACACTATACTATGCTATAAAAGTATAATACTATACTATGCTATAAAAGTATAAAACGATATGATGCTGTAAAATTATAATACTATATGATGCTATAAAGGTATGACACAATAGCATACTATAAAAAGTATTAGACTTAAAAACAAACAGCAGGAACAGCTACAAAAACTATTGAAATAGCCAATCAGAAGAAGAAAAAGCTGATTTTTAAAGGCATCGAGTTAATAATAACCAGGAATAGGGTTAGGGGGTGTTTTCTAATGTGGGCCTGGATTGTGCTGAGTAAGTAAATACTGCACTTAACTTAAATTATGATTGAGTCCATCAAAGTGAAAATCCCAAAATTGCACGCCTGGTTGTAGCTAATTTAGCAAGCCAACTTCCTTACCTTCGGGCTATGCTAACTGCAGACACACACCCCCATTGTCAGCGAAGAAATGTGGAGGGGAGGGTGCAGTGAAACCTGGAACAGAGGATAGTTCACATACCGTGTAACACAACACACGACTGAATAGGTAACACAGTTCATGATGTGAGAAAGGCCCTTATTTGTGAGGATAACCTTGGTCAGTTTGGTCTTCCATTATCCACCTTAAGACTCTCAGACAGCCCTGTGTAAGTCAAGCATACACAGTGATGGTGTGGAGGGATATGGCACCACCCTGTTTCTTTCTGCGAGGAGGGAGAGAATGTTATTTTAGGCTTGACTTAGGTATTTAAGAAAATATACACCCACCGGCCATGTGGTAGACCTTGACGAAAACAAGACATTGGAAAGGACTTTTGGGGCCCGTTGCTGTGGTCCAAAATATTTGAAAATAAAAACGATAATTGTTCTGGAAACAAAGAAAAAGCGTAGTTCTGAGAACTCTACAAGCATTCAAATTACAATAGAGTCCTCCTAATGCCAGCTATACAAAGACCAGCACCCCAATCCACATAGTTGCTTTGGATGTTTTCTCTGAGCTGAGAGAATAATGTATATTACCATGTCATGGGGTATATACATTTACATACAACACTCAAGGGAATGAAGAGGCTACATGTAGCATAATGCAACTGAGAAAATCACCACCACTGGAAACTTTCAATTTAGCATTTTATTGCTCTTCCCAACTTTCTTTCTCCTTAAGTTAAAAAAAAATAAAAAAAAAAAAAGTCTTTCATCTCTTACTATTTTGGAAACCGTCTGAAATGATAAATACAGCTTTTAGTTTCATACAGTGCAGCCCGTGGCGGCGGTGGCTTACTCCACTGAAATAGAAGACGATCAAATACGTCTCGAAAGGCATAAAACCACGACATGCGACGCAATACTTGGGAAAATGAGGAGGTGCAGTTAAACCACGCACTCCATAACCCCAATACATATTATTGGAAGGTGACTCACTGCGTTTAGGGGCGTGAGACGACTAGGATCTTCCGGAAAAGTCAATCTTATCATTTATTTAGTTATGCTACACATATGGAGTATAATGTAGTATAGCCCTACTTTTTATTTTAGAATTTAGTATAATGTAGGCTAAGAGGTCTCAGGTATCAGAGTCTAATCAACATTCCCAATATGTTCAACTCTACAATAAACCGGTCGAACAACATCTGCCTTTGTGCTGGTCGTCAGAGGAGCCCCAGAAAAGCCACCTTGGTGGCAGGTGGAAGCTACCTAGGTGGCATGTGGTAGGAGCAACTGCCACAATGACATGTAGGGGTGCGTGGTGGAATTCCTAACATGGGGTTACATTTAACACAGACTTTTTATGTGATTGCATTGTACCTACAGCGATCAGTTTCTTGTTAAATCACCACAGTGTGCTATTAATGGTTTGAGACAAATCCCGTGGGAATTGAAGCCGAATGCATGTCATTTTAATCACCGCCTTGTTGACTATCGGGTAGCACAGCTTTGATTTGGCATGGTAGCTCGTAGGGATAGTTAGCAAGGCAAACATGCAGCCACCACCCGGCAGGGCGGTTAAAACAATAAGCTGATATGATGATTCCAGATCTTTCATTTCTTGAAATTTGAACCTGTGATTCTTTTTCACTGACATGAGATATTACCAAACCAAATGCAATAGAAAATTGTATTTGGCTAATATATAAGTGAATTGTGTCAAATTAATTTAGTTTGCACCGACTTTTAAACCACCACAGACAGTGTTACATCTAGCCCACATGTTACAACTAACCCCACGTGCAGGGTAAGAAATCAACATACAATCAATCAAAATACAAAATGAGTTAGGTTGTTCCCCGTGCTCTCCTATCTGTAAGTTGCTTTGGATAAAAAAATCTGCTAAATGACTAACTACTAATGACTAACTGCTAAGGGCGACGGTAGCTCAGGGGGTAGAGCGGTTGTCTGCCAACTGGAAGGTCACTGGTTCAATCCCCAGCTCCGCCTAGCTCATTGTCAAGGTGTCCCTGACCTAACCCTAACTGCTCCTGACGAGCTGGTTGTTACCTTGCATGGTTGACACCGCCGTCGGTGTATGAACGGGTGAATGTGAGGCAAATGTAAAGCGCTATATAAATGCAGTCCATTTACCATAACTACAAAAAAGGTTGCCACACAAAGTGTTCTTACAATAGTGAATCATTGTTCATTATCACTCATTGGATTTAATTTTCAAGAACCTTTGCACTTTGCAGTTTTGGTTCCAGCAAGCCCTAAACACATCACCACTGTGCCCAGGGAGCTACATACATAGAGTACAAACACAGCAGAACATTTCATGAATATGATCATTTTCCCCTTGGTTTTCCATTCTGTATGATGGATGTTGGTTGCATTGACTTTCAATACAATCCCCCACAGACTTGGCATGTTCATCATGGTTTAGAGGCTGTATACGTCAAGTGGTAGGAGTGTATGTTTAGCTTTCACAGGCAGAAGCCACACATACAAATATACACACACACACACACAGGCACACACACACATGCACACAGGGCATTTGAGTGTGTATTTCTGGAATAAGTTTCAAAGTTTTTCACAACATAATTTCAAGCAGCTTTTCCACAGTCTCAGCACGGGCAGGGTGCCAAGGTTTTGAACTTGTGGAACACAGTGACAGCGATGGAGATGACTTATCGTCTTCATGTCAGGCAATGGGCTGTCGGGCGTTTGGTTTGTGGTCTGCTGCACGGCTGTGTTCGGGTCCAACGGTGCCACTATATCTCACACTTTACTGGTGTCACCGAAACAAATGGACCTCCCAATTCACACTTTCTAGTGCAAAATGTCAACACGCCACAGTCTTCAGCGCTCATCGCTGTTCAGTGCTACGCATATTCAGTGTGATGAATGTTGACTGTCTGTCGTATTCACTGTCAAATGTTTCATGTTTGAAACACATGAACACGTCTCATCCCTGTATGTTTTATCGCATGGGCAATAGTTCAGAACTGTATAGGAGTGCATTATTATTTTCATGTACTATTTATTTATTGGATGGGATTGAATTTATGATTATTTCTATCTGTGGTTTTCGCCAGATGCTGAAGCTTAATGTTTTCGTTAAGCTTCAGCATCGTTTCGTCTCATTGACATTCAAGTAGTTTAATGTGTTTCTTTCTGTTCCTAATGGTTATAAATAGCGTAAAATACTGTATCTGAAACACCTCTCTTCCATGTTACATCTATCTGTTTCAATGATATGAATGGACCTCGTTGTTTCCATTTCCATGCACAAGCTTTAATATGGCAAGGCCTTTTATTGTTGAATCAACATTCAAGGCTTCTAATACAAACAAGTCATCGTTCCGAATGGGAGTTGAGGGTTAGATTCCCTCTATTGTGTATCCCTGCCCACTATCAAATTAAATGTCCATCTGTTTCGAACAACAAACTGTGGTTAATAACGTCAAATGTTTATAGCTATTATCTTTTTTAATTATTTTATTTATTATTTATTTTATTATTATATAGATGTTATCTGTTCCATAAACTTGCTCATAAACATTACTATACCTATGTTTATGTGCGTGATCTGGAAATAACTATTCTCTGAGTACACCGAGATACAAACGTGTCTCTGGTTGATCTTCTGGTTTCCTCCGACTTCAACAAAGAAACATAACTGCTCGCCAACATCTGTTACACTGCAGAGGTGAAATGGAACTACACTCACATGTGATTCTGTTAATTATTTGCCGAATACTGCACTTTGGTGAAAAGTGTTTGCCTGAAGCTTGCCACATGGTGTGAAATATATTGTGATTTTGTGGGGGGCCACAGGGAGCTGAACTTCTTTACTACATCAGAGACAGAAGAAGGAAAACAATGAGTCAGACTGTTTAAGGGCCAACACACAGCAGGACGAGGAACTAGGGCTGAACGATTATTTTGACAGATGTTGCGATTAGTGGGAATTAGCATTTTAGCATCACAATTTTCATTTTCACTGGAGAAAACTATCATGATGTGACATTTGTTGGGGTCTGCACCAAACAAACATGTTTTCTTACATCTAGAGAAAAATGTGTAGGCCAGGGTATCTCTGCAGCACTACAGTACTGCATTTATAATGGTGTTGTACATTTACACTTTTACCATTATCAAAGAATTGCAGCTCTTGCGATTTGGATACAGCACTTGCTCATATTGCGATTTTGATAATATTAATTGTTCAACCCAACGAGGAACCGTTTATGGATGAACACCTTGAAGAAGTTTTCCTTAGGAGGAGGAGGAGGACGGAGGTCTAGGGCTGTGTCAAAGTGGTGAAGGTTAACCACATTCCTTTAATCCCCCATGAGACAATAATGTTGACAAGGAGGGACCGGCTGAAGAGAGGAGAGTGGGCGGTGGGTGTTGGACAGAGTCAGCATCAACAATAAACCCCTGAATATACATTGCCGCCAGAAAAACAAACAAGAGACTGCATCCTGACGGCTCGGTGCATGTGTACAGAAGGTAATCTCCAGCACAGAAGCTCACAGGGTGGGGAAGGTAAAGGCCTAAATCAAACAAACTATAAGTTGCAGGTCACTACCTGGGACTCACAATAGGAGAGGTGATAGGAGGCCTGTAGCTAAAATCTCATTAGAATAACGCAATGTGACGTGTTCAGAATTCAGAAGCAGATTCCATCAATAATCCCAGGGGAACAATCACATTGTTACTATTACAATTACACTGCTCAAGGTATATAAATTATATAGGAAATAGAAATACATTAAATGTAGGCTAATATAAATGTGCAATGTGCATATAAAAACAAATGAATGAATGTGCATATATATTGCACATTCAATATGCCCTAAATGTAAATATGAAGACTGGGTGTAAAGTGGATTGTAAGTCAAAGTTAATGTAATTTGGTTGTGTGATATGAAGGCCAAGGGGCGTAGCAGCAGGTGTATAGTTGATCTAGTGGGTCCCCCATCACAGCACAGATGTTTCCTCCAATTGGCACTGAGACTTTCTGGGCCAACTGTTTTTTTTTTGCATTTTGCATCTTCCTTGGTTAAGCGGGTAAGACTACGCCATCTGGATCATTTTACATCACTTCCCCCCCAGATAGCGCTGTAAATGTAATGTAATGTAATGTAAATGTTAACCCGGGCTTTAACATGACAGTGGGTGTAATCAATGCATTACAATTTGCCATTCAAACACACTGAGGAGGTCAAACAATGGCAACAAACTACTGGAAGTGGTCAGGGGGTTGTAGGAGGCTTGAGACTATAAAGAGA
>OMKP01083393.1:0-10321 GCA_900302375.1 Bathygadus melanobranchus | reverse complement strand
CTATTATACCACCAGGACTGATTACAGAACTGTTACAAGCAGTTTCAAAATAGCCATGTGACTAATATTGTCATTGTGACATTACAAGTTACATCTAGGTGGACACCCCCACTTGTCACAATGACATTTTTAGTCACATGGTCATTTTGAAACCGCTTGTAACGGCTCATCACCCCTGGTGGTATAATAGGGGGCCCTTTAACAATGGATGTGAAGGGTTCAGTTGAACAAACAAAAACCTCATGTGTTTTCATGCGGGCGTTCATTACAGAACTATATTTTTGGGTGTCCGTGGTCCTTTATGAAAGGGAAGAGGAGTGTCAAGAATATAACGTGGCGTATAAAGATGTTTGAAAGGTCGACCCCTGCTCATAGCTAGATGTGTTTCTAGTTGTGGAGTTATGTGTTGGAAAGCTGCGTACACTTTGACTGATTTACTGTGCGTGCGTTCATGTTGTTTTACACGTTGAAACACCAAGTCTGGTGTAAATCTTGATTATTAATCACTGCAGATATTTGCGGTGATTAATCATTAATTTAAATGATAATTATTAAATGATGAATGATAATTATTCAGCACTGTCAATCAATAGAATATACCACAAGTCATGGGTTTGCATGGTTAAATTAATGGAAAAAGATAATGACAGAAAATATAGTACATTTTTGTATCTTTTATGCACTTTATACAGCTTGTTAATAAAATAGATCAAATGTTATTTAACGCTCAACAATATCAGTGGCCAACAAGCGAATTGTTCAGCAATCATTTTAAAAGCTTTCAATAGCCTATATGTGGAGTGTGTGTGTGCGTTCGTGTGCCTGTGTGTGGATGTTTTAAGCAGCCACACCTGGTAAGTCAGACTGATTAGCCTCTGGGGTTCGGTGAGGCTGCACACCTGTGGTGCATCTAAATAATCAAGGCTCATGTTGAATCATCACCACACACACTAAAGGAGAGAGCTCTGACATGTCAGCACTTACCACCTGCTCTGGCTACGTCTTGCCAACACTCCAATAACCTGGATCGATAACATCTACCTGTGTGTCAGAGGAGCCCACAAAACCACTTAGGGGAAGCCACAGGTGGCATGTCATTTTATACTAATATTTGTAATCCATAACTCTAACTCTGCTATCACCCACTATTCAATGTCTTGCCCCAGAATATATTTTCCCTTGGTTTATTAGCATCATATAAACCTTGAGAGATCTTTGTCTTTAGTCAAAATGTCAACATTAACGTAGCCGCATAACATGGTTATAATAAAATATGAAAACTCCTAGTTTGACAATGCTGCCACCTGTTGCCATTCTGCTCTAACTGCACAATGCTTTCCATTTAAAACAGCGCCACCTGCTGCTCATAATACATTTTAATTACAAATAAATTCAAAGGTTGGTCATATTTTATTCCATACTTCAAACCAAACCCGTACATTTATATAAGTCTATCCGCCAAGGCCAAATCTAACTAAATTCATGAAAATGACTAACGTATAATGCAAATGTGTTCATAAAGGATGGATGGATTAAATGTAGCACACTTACATCATAATAATTAATCAGAATTTATTTTTTGCACAAAAATTACAGTAACTATACAAAATGATTTGTTGTGAAATGCTTATACTTTCCTTTCATGAAATGACAAAACAATCTTTTCCAATGTCTAACTAGGTAGATCAACGAACCAGCATTAATATTGAACATCAATAAACTGTATGAAAACACATTGTCAGTAAATCTATAGTCTCACAAATCAGGCTTTAGATATATAAAGATATCTAATATCTAATAACTATATTGTCAAACTTCTGGATCTGAGAAGAGTAAATCCATAAGTCATGTCGAGACGACCATACCAGTTGATGAACTAATACAGATACAAAAATAAAACTATAGAAAATGTGACATTTAGGTAAAAAAAAAAGAAGTGAATCCAACATAAATACATTGAAAAGTCTCCTTTTCAAAAGGACAAATCTTCTTTAATAACTGCTGCTGCTGAAACATTCATTTCAGAAGAACCACCATTTAAGTACACTCCCGCGTCCTAAGTGTTGATCAAGATACAAAACTACAACATCACCACCCCCGAGCAGCCGGCCAGCTGACCGTCAGTGCAGTAGGGTGGCGCTGCGGTCAGCCACAGCGCACGCCGCCAGCAGTGGAGCACCGAAGGGATGCGTGAGGGCGTGCAGCACGACGGCCGAGTCGGGCTCGTAGAAGAGCAGCGTGTGGCTGGGCCAGTCCAGCAGCACGCCCACCCTCCTCGGCCTCTGGACCACGTGCAGAGTCTGGTGCTTCCCGGCGTGGCAGAAGGAGAAGTTGCCGTCGTAGTGTGACAGCACCCACGAGCGGTCGTTGTAGCCCAGCCGCGACCCGTTCCCCGCCCCCTTGCGCTCCATGCTCTGGTAGCACACGCCCACCTTGTAGGCCCCACTCTGCGCCACGTCCATCACCCAGCTGTGGGTGCCCGAGGACATGGCCACCGAGCCCAGCACGTTGGGCCAGATGTCGAAGCGCGCCGGGTCGTAGGCAGGGGACTGGCGGGACTTCTTGGGGAGGAAGGTGACGGTGCACCGGTCCTCCGAGAGGCACAGCAGGGGGCTGATCGTTCGCTCGTCGAACTTTAGATCGGCCGAACCGTACGCTGAGGGAACATGAGAAATAATGGATTTAATGTTCATATAACGCAGCACCCGTTGCATCCCAAGACGGGGTTCCTCTGATGGAATCTATAAATATACTACCATTTTCAGTCAAAGTATCTGTGAACTCAACATGTCAAGGAGCAGTATAGCATCTTGCTTCAGCATTCCTCCAGGTAGACTTTGGACATGGTGGCCCAGAACAGTTTGGCCGGGGGTCAAACACCCCAGGAGCCACTACTAGACTATCCTGCCCCACTGAACCACCCATGTTTCCTCAACAACAAACGCAAGGTTTTAAATGGTAAATGTCGGCAAGTTTTAATCATTTTCCCTGGTGAAAACTACAACCCCCGTGAGTCCCGTGTGGTGTGAGCGTCAGGAGGGCGCTCACCAGTGGGGCCGAGCAGTACGGCGCCGGCCCACAAGCCCCTCAGCAGCTTGCTGTCGCTGCAGGCCGTGTTCAGGTTCAGCTTGTCCGAGTCACAGGGGGCCCCCACCCCTTCTGCCTCCTCCACTCTGTAACACACACACACACACACACACACACCAGTCACACATCAGTCGGACTGCCTCATCGCGATGACGTTAAAAGGAAAAGTTAATATTTTACTCAAAGGAAGCATAGACTTTTATCACCTTTCAGTAATTTCCTGGCCTGCAGTCTGGAAGACAAAGGGATATGGGTGATCATTAACGTTCACAATGTCATCCATTGTGGCTATTCAAACGTGCAGTTCATACACTACTCGGTAACAAATGCGCATTAAACGTTAATATGTTATCACTGGAAATGCCTCACCGCCAGCTGCATGTCAGGCGTGTGCGTGAGCGTGTGCACCAGACGCGAGCGTGTCTGTGTCAGGCCGCTCAGCGCCTGGCTCCAGTGGGACCTCTGGGTGAGGAGACACTCCTCCACCCTCTCCTCCTCCCTCTGCACCTCCTCCAGGAGCCGCTGCTCCTCCTCCTCCAGGGCCTCTCGCACCCTGCTCACCTGGGCGAGCACGTGCTCCCGGGCCCTGCTGGCCTCGGTCTGGGGTCGGAGAGGTGGAGTAAGATATAGTTAATATTTCATGAGCACATTTTGATCGAATAAGTGTGTGTTTTGTTTTTGAAGTACATAAAATAAAATAGATTTCTTCACACACCTTTCTAAAACATTGGAACATTGTGTTGCTATGTCAATTGTGAAGTGTGAGAGCCATGTGATGGATAGTGATGGAAATAATTAGCTTCACTTTTGTGCAGTAAACAAATAAACAAATATAGTCAAATAGACAGGCGGAATGATGATAGAGATAGACAGAGACAGACAGACTGGCAGACAGACAGACAGACAGGAAGGCAGACTGGCAGACAGACAGACAGAGACGGACAGACTGGCAGAACAGACAGACAGAGACTGGCAGACAGACAAACAGGAAGGCAGACAGACACAGATGGGATTTTAACTCAATGACAAAGAATTCTGTGAGGTGAAGTTACTTCACGACTGCCTCCATTCTTCTATTGCAGAACCATTGCTTTCCTGGAAGACGAAGCCTTGAGAATTGCTTCCCCGTATCAATGCTCGGTACAAGTTCAATCAACAGGCCTATTTTCTCATTATTTCGATTTTATTATTTTACTTAACTACTTTGTGAATGACCGACTCTCCAGGGTCATGTCTTGACTCTTGGTCTCTAATATACTGCAAATTCTTGTGTGTCCCTTGCTAGTGTTTCCTACTATTTCTGATATAGTGCATGGATGTTCCCTGACCCGTCCACCAGGGGGACTCTTCCTGATATAGTGCATAGACTCATAACAACAATGTCTTCCATCTTGCTATGAAGTGCATGGATGCCTAATAACAATGTCCTTGTCTCGGTGTACACCTGTCCTGCGCGTCAGGCTAGTACTTTTTGTCAGTATGCTATCTGAACTTTTTCAAATGAATTTTGGCCGCTGTTTTAAGTAAAGTGCTTCATATAAATTCTTACTTCTGTGAGTTCGTCATCCCTTGGGTCCTAAGATAACATGTACTTTATTAATCCCAAACGGGCAACTCCTAGTGTCAGGAGTCATCATAGTTGTATCATATTTAGACTTTAGATTACAATATATTAGGTGGGAATAAAAACGAAGCGAGGCAGCACTTTTAAATCAGTGTAGGTATCACTGTCTTTTTTTTCAGGAACAAGCACGACTTGATTCTCATGACTGAGTCATGGTGAGGAGTATAATAATACAATAACTTCTTACCTGTAGAGCCCGTTCTTTGGCTGCCAAGGTCTGGTTGACAAAGCGCTCAATCCGCAACGCCTGCAACTGGATTTTCTCACACACGTCGACCAGCTGGTTCTGTTGAGGAAAAGGGAACATGCTCTATTGTGGTGCGTCGTTTCGGTCACTGCACGTCACTGTGCGCTACTGCCATCCTAGACAGGGGAACAATAATGAATCTACACCCTCGTCCTCCAAAACGCTTCAGTTGAATTGGTTTGGTTCCTCCTGTATATTTTCATGAAGTTAACATATAGATTAAGTTAGCATTTACTGGAATTGAATTTCAAGTGCAACTCTAAATCGCATTAATACATTAAACACCATAGAAAAAGCCCGTATTAGGCTATTTATAACACGTTGTATGTACTTACCCTGACTGCTGAGACTCTAGTGGTCAGTTGTGTCACCGAGTGTCCATGACAAGAACCCACGATGGCGCAGTGAGAGCAGATCAGCTTCTGCTCAGAAATACAAAACCAGTCCAGTTCTGATTCATGTTCCACGCATAATTCAGATTCACCCGAGAATATTCCGGATTCCGTGTCGGAGGTGGCTGACGCTGATATGGCGAGAACCACAAGAGAGTCGCCTTTCGTCGGAGATCCCTTCGGAGGTAAATTGTTGTTGAACGTTGATGGTGAAAAAGGTTGTGGTTCAAACTCCATATTTCTGTCTTTCTTCCAACTGTGCTCTCTGCTGTCCAGGTCAGCGGACACACTAGCAATGGAGCTGCTTTCTGGTTGTGTGGTCATGGCATAAATTAGGGAAGTCGTCTGTTAGACGATCCAGCAGCAGGTGCGTAAAGAGCGTCGTCCGCGCCCTGGGATCCTATAACACAGGTGTAACAGGCTCACCTGAGCCACGGACACGGAAGTAACAAGGACTCCAGAGGTCAATGTAGAAAAACGTGTTTATCACGCCCGTGACAAAAGCATGATACCAATGACAAATTGCGCTACCGGTTTGTTTGATACCGATGCGTCTATTCCATATTACTTTAAATCAGTCACTTTAAATTCACTTCAGTCTGTTTTGGATTTCGTCCTTGAATACTTTTACAGAAGGGATTCTATTATTCTATTATTAAATAATCAACCACTGTTATTGTGTTCATGTATATATTGTTGTGGTGTGTATGTATGTGTTTATGTATATATTGTGTATATATTGTAATTCATATTTACAATCGAAATGTTACATGCGTATGGATTTATTAGAATATCCACAGGTGTCATTAGGGAATTATTTAGGCCTACATTTTATTTCACTGGAGGAAAGTGTGTCAAATCCAGTCATCCATCTGCTTCATGCAGTTGATTTGTGAATCGTCCAGACCATAATACATGCTGTATGCTGTAAAGCTATGTACATTTAAATGACATTTGTATAGTTGTTTATTTTTAAATAATTTGGCCAGTGGGAGCTCTATAAAGGTTGAACAGAAGTGACCCAAGAATTGACCCTTGAGGAACCTTCTCTCAGATAGTTTCCAACAAGATGGTCTTTGAAGACTTGATCCCCCAACTCTTCTCCTCTTCAGCGAGGTCTACTGCCCACTCTGCCAGCTGTGGCAAATTACAGAGTGAGGCTTTCAAGATTGTAAGACAATCCTGACCATCTACTGACGTTTGAGATTAACCATTTAGAAGAACACAAGGACCCACTGTGTTTAATGTCATGTTTCATTTCAGCTAAAGCCACAGTAGTTATTTGTCTAAATAATCGAATTAATATAAGTGAAAATGTTTGCCATCCAGTTATGCAATGCCATTTAACTCAATATTAAATCCATAAATAAAGGGCTATGGAACAAATAAATCCAACTGGGACTTTTATTTCCAAATGCCACATTTATTTCCCAGCTCTTTTTATTTCCATTTATATTCAGATCAATGGGGTGTGGTGATCTGAAATCTCCCCCCTCCTTCCCCTTGGCTGTCTGAATCTCTGCGGGCTTGTAGAGCAGAGCTACGGGCACCTGATGCCACCGCCTGCCTCCTTGACCTGATCCCCTCCACCCTGCTCCAAGGCATCTCGAGCGACATCCAACAAGCCGTTCCTCACCACCATAATCAACTCCTCCCTCACTTCAGGCCTGGTTCCGACCACCTTCAAGAATCCAGAATCCAGAATCAAGAAACCCACCCTGCGGACATTCGGAACTACAGACCGGTATCTCCTCTTTCATTCCTTTCAAAAACCCTAACGCGCTGTCTCTAACCAACTGTCCTCCAATCTCTCACAAAACAATCTGCTTGACCCCATCAATCAGGCTTAATGGCTGCACACTCCACTGAGACGGCCCTGCTCGTGGTGACAGAGTCCCTCCATGCCGCCAGAGCCTCATCCCTCTCATTGGTGCTCATTCTACTTGACCTTTCTGCTGTGTATGACACAGTGAACCACTAGATCCTCCTCTCCACTCTTGCTGAACTCAGCTTCCACAAGAGACTCAAGACCCACTTATTCAGAGTTCACCTGGACTCTGCATAGCTTCCCTTCTTACCCACCTCTCCTCCCTAACCCTCTCCCACCTACTTGAACAGGGCTTGAATCCCATCCCCTTCTGGATCCCTAGCACTTGTATGTTTGTACGTCCTGGCACTTTGTAGCATCCTGTATGTTTGTATGTCCCGGCACTTGAAATAGCATGTAGCATTGTGTAGCATCATATCCTGGCTACCTTGCTGTTTTACAGCAAGGGGTCAGCAACTATAAGCTTATAACTTGTTCTATTGACCTAACAATCTGGACTGCTTGAAAACATGTACGAAAACTGGGGCTGGCGGATTCCGAACAAAAATGTTCCACAAATACGTGGTGTGTAATAAAATATATTGTTATGGTTATTTATTTCATAGAGAAAATGACCAGCCAAGCCAGTAACCGATCCAGTGGGTTGCCAGGTTCGACGCATGCGTTACCACCTTGGTCGAACGAAAAGTCGGCCTCTCATTTCCCACAATCGTCTTATCATCGGCCAGATTAGTAGCTGGCTTCAACTAGCTTCTGCCGGCTTCTCAGTAGTCTTTGACCCGTATCCTGCGCTGCTGTTCTGGTGCTGTTGCTTTGATCTGAGAGTCCGTGAGATAACCACGCCCCTTCATTTGAATATAAGACATGGAAATAAAAAGAGCTGGGAAACATATGTGGCATTATGAAATAAAAGTACAAAAACAATATGTTTATTTATTGACCTATAGTGATTAATTTATATATTTATATTTACATATATTCATATATTTATCGTTTCATTTATTTATTTCAGGATTTATTTCACAGCTATATGTATTTATGTATTTAATAGGCATATTTATTAATTAATGTATGTATTTATTTATTGAATATTGACTTAAATGGCATTCCATATCCAAGCTTTGTGAGATTACTCTGAATTGCAATTAAACAATATACAGTACATGAACATTCGAAGACCAGTTCGGTCTAAATATTAGGCCTATACTCACTTACACCATCATAAACACATTCTATTCAATAAAGAACATGGGTGGAGTATCTCCACATGGTGGAGTATCTCCACATGGGTGTTCTCTCGGGAGAGGGACGGAGAGGGCATGTTGAGACATTCATGCTGCAAGACCTACTACACCCTCGCTGCGATTACATTGCTTAATCTGGACATAACTTCTCCCCGTCTGTTGAATGGCTGAAAGATTGCGCAAGGATTTCTGCAATGATTAGCTAACTATTGAGCGGCATTACAAATGCGTTTGTCTCTGCAAAGCATATGTCGCAAACCATAGGCAAACATCGTGTGTTATGTTTTAGAAACCACTTGATGACAAACCTCCACCTAGTGGATAATAAACGTATTTGATTCTTAAAATTAAATGTACCTGATGTTGTGACCTAATTATAATTATGGAACATTCGCCAGAATGGTCTATATTCAACTGTACTATACTATACTATACTATACTATACTGTACTGTACTGTACTGTACTATACTATACTATACTGTACTGTACTATAGTACTATGTGTCTTTTGTGATCAAGTTCGCCTTTACTGTAGATATGAGGTACTGAGATATGAAGGAAATTAAGCTTGCAATATCGACACGTTGGATATATTATATGTGATATTGTAAGTAAATAAATGAGAAGGTGCCAACTTGACCTACATGGCATACAATGCAGTAGACGTCGTCAAGACTCAATACATGCTGTGGATGTAGAAATATTGTACACTGCCAAAGAATAAAATGCACGCTCAGCGCATGGAGTCGACTAGTTACAAGCATAGACTGTATAGTCTGTATAGTCTGTATAGACTGTATAGTCTGTAGACTATTAGGTATAAGGAGCTGCCGACTGCAGATGTGTGCAGGAGCTGCCACCTACTGGGCAGCTAAATAATAATGGCGGTACTTCATGATGACCCGAGTTTCACTCAGTGTGGACCTCATAGACCCTTTTCACAGGAGAAAAACACAGATGTAACAGATGTATGGGTATGCAGTGCACCGGTACAGACACACAGCAAGTAAATATATATATAATCATTATTACAATTATTGTGAAGACCAATGTGTTTACAGTACAGCATTTATGGAAATGAATAACTGGCAGTTCATCATAAGAAATGAGCTGAATCCCTAAATTAATTGTCACACACATTGTACGCATTGGGACAGATCTCTATATTTGGTATTGGTACATCTGTATTTTGTATTATTACTAATAGCTTCTCATTTCCATTTCCATTGACTTGGTGAAAGACAAGCAATCAAGAAAACACAACGTTAATAGCAGGCCAGGCGGTGCACCCATGGGCGCAACCGACATAACCCGCGCAACCATCACACTATTTAGCGCGAAAAGTCCTGACGACTGTTGACGTTTACAGGAAACCGTCATCAGCACGTGATCGCGTTGCGCTCGAAACGGGAGGTCCTTGAAATCCATCCGCGCGTTCCATTGGTCCGCGTAGTCGAAGGGCCGACGTCACACTGCCCAAATGTAACACCGTTTATCATTGGCCGATGGACTTTTTAAGACGGCGTGTTATTGGTCGGTGATATTTTAGGTGGTTTGTCCCGCCCACACTAAATCCTGTTCGGCTTTCCTACGCCAGCGGTGTGTCACGGCTGGTCCGGAGCTAGCCAGAACCGTGAAATTACGGCGCCCGACGTCCCCACGCTGGTGTTAAATCGGGGCTGAGGGGTCGCCCTGACGAGTTGGAGACTCGCAGACGGCTGAAGCTGAACATAACGTCTCATCCGCGGACTACCTGGTCTCCCCGATGTCGGATTTCAAGCTCGGGATCGTTCGGCTTGGCCGTGTGGCCGGGAAGGTGAGCGGGCTCCCGGGCTGCCATGTGCGACGGGAGGAGGGCCCGCTGCTCCGGGCTCCGGGCACGGCGGGCACGGCGGATAC
>OMKP01083384.1:0-21525 GCA_900302375.1 Bathygadus melanobranchus | reverse complement strand
GCTTCCAAAGACTGGAAAACATTGAAAGCTTAGCCCACTCTCACTAGATACTAACTCTTCCCCTCCCTGATGAATCAGTACTCTCCTCTTGCACACAAAGATGGCCCTGGGGAGGCTTGACTATAGAAAAGTAGCTTTATCACACACACACACACACACACACACACACACACACACACACACACACACACACACACACACACACACACACACACTCTCTCAGGAGGAGTGCTAGCATGCTAGCAGTTACCACCTGCTCTGTGTCCAATCCACTACAACAACTCTGCAATGAAGCAGTTTATTCAACATCGACCTGTGTCCTAATATTGGAGGTGCCCTGCAAAGCCTCTTTTAGTGGCGTGTAGCAAGTGCTATTGCTACAGAACCTTGAAACAAAATGTTAAAATGATGTAGTCATAAAAAGCCAGGACTTAAAATGGAGTGGAAGCAAAACAAGTGAAGGCCAAGGGTGTGTTTCCACGCTACTGCACAATGCGTCAACCTCAACCACGTACGTAGCCAACATTAAAGTCGTTTTATTTTTTGCCATTAGGGCATCAAGGATTTACGCACAGCCGGTGATGTCCGTAGAGTTGTTTGTGCTGACAGTACACTCTATACAGCCATACATACGGTATAGTACACTGACAATACACAGTCCATACAGCCATACATACAGTGCAGAGACATGGAGGAATCAGGGCAAAAAAGAAAAACTGCCTTGCTCCAGGGTGTATTACAAGAACAAGTTGACAGGAATACATTACCATACTTTGCGGAAAAAACCCCAACTCATAGTTCTATACCGCCAATGGTTTGCTCATTATGGGCTGGCTGCGGTCAACCCGACAGCTCTCCGCCTGTGTCATCTTTGAAAATTGTAATCCAAGAAGCAGATCCTATTCAATATCTTTGTGTAACTTTAACAACAAACTTTGGCTGTTTTAATACGTTTTCAAAGCAGTATTTCACCCACTGTTCATGTCGCCACTTCCCTACCAAATACATGCAAAAAGTGTGTAGTTTGATTTAATTCAACTAAATCACTACGTTTTTGTTATTTTTGTTATTTGATGAAGTGCATATTTGTAGAAATGACTTCAACAATGTAACCTAGTGGGGACACTGTTGGATTTGATCCATCAAAAAGCAACAGACATTTCCCATCTCTGTCTTTCCCGATCAGCATTCAGGTAGTCTTTGTTTTCAAACTAGAGCTATGCAGTGTCTTCTTTACAGCAAAGTGTTTTCCTCACAGTAAATAGGTTCATCTTAATATTTGATAGCCCTGTAGGCCTATGCGCCGCGGTGCATTTCACTGAGCAGTGAAAAAGACCAAAGAGTCTGCCCACGTTTGGAGTGCTGAGCCTCAAACCACGGGTGGAAATGACCAACATTCTTGTAAGGGGAACCCTGGGTTCCAGGCCTGCGGCTCCACTACCCTCCCCTGTTGGTCCTTCATTGATCTAGTGACGTCCCTACTGACATTGAGAGCGTACGGCTGGCACCGCCGTCTTATCTCCACCTTACAGTCCCACCGCTATCTTGAACATATGAAATCTTGTTTTCTCCTACAAGGTGTCCATTAAAAACCGTTAAAGTTGTTGTTGTGTTAAATAAATCAAAAAGCCAATAGGCGCCCCTGGGCCGAGTATCTCTGATTAGAAAACTGCATAAAACCAGCGCATGGATACCTAAAGACAACCATTATATGCCCTTTCAAGCTATTAAAATGATGCTTTACACAGTAAAGGTCTAGTCTTGCCAGGGACACCGCATTGTCTCTGACATAAGAGCAGGTGTAATGATATGCAGGTGTACTGCTTATCTTCGACAGGCTGCTCTCTTCAGCAGCGCTGTGTGGCCTGTGGCAACCCACTGAACCCGAATGAAAGGACCAAATTCATCTAGCCTCCCACACACTAAATTAAGTGCAGGCTGTCCGTTGGGCCACATTCAGTTCAGACAACCTGAACACCCAGTGCACACAGCACCATCAATATATAAAGTCATGATCTCAACATGGTCTAGTTATGCATAAAGTGAACTCAATGCTGAGCAGAATGTCCGGAATCTGGGACCATGTTTTGTACTCAACAACGAACTGACAGACAACTCACATGGCCAGACCACGATATTAACTGCAAACAATCTAAGAATGACTATCCTATGTGTTTCGAAATCTCTCTCACTTCCTGTCAGCTGTGTACATCAGTTAACAGTCCCCGGTGAAACACTAAAGCCCCGTGTCCATGACAAGCTCAAGAGCCCAACGTAGGCGTTGCAATGCATTCCCTGCGGGACAAGCGTCAGCGCTCAACCTAGCATCACACCACCGCGGGCGCCAAGACGCTCCCAAGATCCACGCTCACGATGGATATAAAAAAAGAAATCCCTCTATAATTGTTAAGGGAAAACCAAACACTGTTTAAGCTAGTCCCCGCCCACTATCAAAATGTAAATCTCTCTATACTCCACCTTGAGGAGGTGAGATGGCGTGTTGGCCCACCGGGCTACATGGCAACACAGGGTCCTCCTACCTCCGGGTGGATAGCAATAAAAAGGTTGCAGGTGGGAGGAGCCGGCTGAAAGGAGGATTCACCATGTCCCCATGTCTGTCCAGGCTCTGTGAATGTATGCACTATCTGAATTTGCAATTGACAGAATCAAACTAAATGATGTGAGAGAACATACACTTAATTGAGAAGACCAGCAGAGAACCTTATCAAGGCCACACATTAAGTCGAAGGAGAGGGAGAGCCTGAAGACGAGAGAAAGAAACCAATGATATACTTTAAAAAAAAAGAAGGATCAAAGGAAAATATAGAGGAAAGAGGAGGAAACAGAAGTGTGGGGAGAGACGGCGAGGAGGGGAGGAGATGACGGGCGAGCAGGGAGGGTAAGAGAGGAGATGTGTGGTCTCTACAGAACATAATCATTTCTTCAATCATCTCTCGCTTGCTCCCTGCTATTTCCAGGCTTAACGACAGATGGGAACACTTGATAACGGGCAGAATGGAACATGTGGCCTAAATTGGATGGAAGAGATGTGGGGAAAAGGAAGGAGAAGGGGGATGATTCTTAATAAAAATATAACAAACCAGCAATAATGTGTCCGTCTGAGTATGCGCGCTAGCTGTGTATTTGGCTTGTCTAGCAGACGTCTCACTGCCAAAAAGAGAGTCGACTCGTCCTCATGTCCCTCTTTCTTTTAGACAGTATGTATATCCATAGCTCAGTATACATGGACACATCTCTTCTCTGGTTACTGGGAATAACAAAGCATACGGTTATCCCCATACACTACTGACCGACAGAAGCATACACGCAGATTTGATGGGGAACGTGGATGATGGTTGAGTGGGACATATATGATGGTTGTCCTGTAAATACACAATGGAGCCATTCGCACACAGTGACAAGGTCTACAAACACCTCAGACAGTATCTACCGCATTTACTTGTCAGACCAGAGGTGTCTTGAGAACGGTGTCTTCTCCAGCAAGACAGACCGACAGGAAACATCCGACAGGATAACCCGTACAGGCGCACAACCACAACTCACCGCAAAACAATCCCGGCGAATGGATTAAGGATGTGATGCCACGAGGTGCGGTCACATTATTGTTATTCAAGGGAAGCCCTCGCTGAAACAACCCCGGCGTACATTAACAACGTGAAAATAGCCACCAATTATTGCCGGGTAAGGCACTGAAAAACCCCCCTGCACGGTGAAATACTGTGGTGCTTTAGCTCCGCGGCAAGCCATTAACGTTGATTAGGATGGGACACGGGATGCATTGTGCCGCAGAGTTAATTACAGCGCATTTTGTTTTATGAGCTTCTAATTTCGGACTGCCTTACTGCGGTGGCTGCGGTTTCCCCACCGGTAATAAATTACAATGTTCTATGTGCCACTTTAGGATTGTAGCGTTGCAACTCTGACGGACAGTAAACCTGCGAACGCTGTAGATGACAGGGAAGGGCCGGCGTTATGACAACAGATGGTCCAACCTGGGTTTCTGTCTGCTTTGATTGGCCTGTTATCCTTTCTTTCACAGGATTTTATTCCACACAAGATGGTTCTGCCAGTGCCGCTACACACAGATGCATACCCACACACACACACTGGGACGCACACACACACACACCCACACACACACTGGGACGCACACACACACACACACAGAGATCACCCCAGGGACCTAATTTACTAAAAACCAAAGCATTTTACTGTCAACGGTATCAGTAACACAGGCCTCTAAATATAATCAAGTAGGCTTGTTAACATGGCGAACTACGGCTTCTGACCAGCAGGTGGTAGTATGACTCTTTTATGACGACTATCAACCGTCTCCTTGTATGATGCACTCCCGTTCTTGTGGGCGTATTTGTCCCGCTTGGATTCAACGCGTCTGTGTTTATTCCTTGTGCATCATTTCCTTCCAGGAAATGTTGAATCCTTGAGTATGTCAATTAAAAGTGTATGGTCTCATCTTGTGGGTAAACTTTTGCCCAGCCAACAATTTCTTCCAATATTTTGAGAGGTCAATAATATAATAACGTAATATTCCATCCAATGTATTTCTTATTTATATTACTCAGACGTGTGCACGTAACGCTGCATACAATGCTCACATTGGTCGCTTGATGATTCTTAATAGAGACAGCCTTCACAGTAGTACCTTAGTATTTTAGTGGTTTATTGATTATTTCTCATTGACATTGCTCCTCACCGTTACTTAATGTGATGTCATGGAGCAATGTAGATGCACCCCAGTAATGACAAAAGATGCTTGGTCTTTAGTTGTCGGGAGGAAAGGGGTGTCACGGCGAGGGCATCTGATAAGTGCCAACACTGTTCTTTTTTTCTTCTTCCAAGTAAGTACAGATTGGAGGAGACGGCACTTATTGCTGTGTTCCCAGCCTCCCACCTACTAATACAACAATTTCATCCACTAACACAGCCAAGGAGGGGTTACCGGCAGTGCTGTTGAGACGCTGGCTAGACACCCGAATGCCCCTTGGCCTGCAGGCTTCTACATTCCCACTCAGCACTTAAAACGTTGGGACCTCCAATCTTGGCGGTGGCTGGTTTGAATCCCACCAAGGGCCGTGGTGCCATGAGCCGGATCACAATTATGTTTGAATAATGTTTCTTACATGAAACCAAAATGAATGATACTAACTGACTGTGTTCTTTCTTGGCTCCAAGAACCATGACACCTAGATTTGTAATCACTGACCATGTATTATAAAAATGCTGATTGTAAACGGCAATGTTTGCAGTCGGTCACATATGAGAGGTCAGAGAGCACAGGTCAGGGGCGTGTGTGCTGGCGTCCAGGGAAAGGCGTTGCAGTAGACTAACCTCAAACAGGGTCCGTCAATGTCAGGCCGTTCAATGGCGGGTCACCGTAATAAGCTTAGTAAATGATGCCTTTCTCTATCTGTCTCAACACAACCCCTGTCCTTTTTTTGCTGTGCTCTTTGTGTGCAGTGTTATTACCCTTTGTCATAACTCACATTGCAGCTGCACAGTCGTCTGCAGCTGCAATGTGAGGGAACGAAGTTACACATGCAGACACGCACACACCCACGCACACACCCACGCACACACACACACACCCACGCACACACCCACGCACCCACGCACACACACACACACATACATACACACCAATTGGAACGGTGTGAGTCATGAGCAACGTCCTACATGAAAGTACGAGAAAAAGAGAGTGCGAGATAGAGTGAAAGAGAGAGAGCGAGAGAGAGAAATGTCTCTCGCTGTCTCTCTCTCTGTGTGAGAGCAGTACAGAAGCAGGGGCATGAGGAGCCATTTGGGAGGAGAGGATGAAGGGATAGCGACACAAGAGAGGAGATGGAGAAAGGTGAGAGAGAGAGAGAGAGAGAGAGAGGGAGTGGTGACATTAGAGAGAGAGCACGAGTTAAGTGATATTAATGATGCGTGGCTGTGAACGGTCTCTCCATTTTCTCCATATTTCTATCTCTCTGTCTTCACCATATTTCTATCTCTGTCTTCACCATATTTCTATCTCTATTTTCATAACATTTTTCATCACTGTCTCTCTTTTCATTCTATTTCTATTTCTCTCTTTTCACCGTATTTCTATGTCTCTCTCCTTTGCTCTTCATCTCCACTTGTTACCATGGTGCCAGCTGAAATTCCACTCCCTTACCACTAATAACAAAGTCAGGTGTGTGTGTGTGTGTGTGTGTGAGTGTGTGTGCAGGCAGGCCATTAGGTGTGCTCTGCAAATGTTTCTGGGTATGCATAAATTAAGCAAACAAAGAGCATCATCATATATTAAATGCTTTATTAAAGACGTACAAATATGTTTACATAAAAGTACACATCTCTGTGCAACTATGGATGTGTGTTCAAAGAGGACATGGCTGCAGGCTGTTTACTGCTCAGAAATATCATCCGTGTCTCAGAAGAATCCTGTCGTTTCTTGACTTTATGGCCAACAATTAAAGTGTATACCGTCTTTTCCGTGAGGAGCATAGGGTTGGGCTATGAAGAAGTTAACTTATGGCAGAGTAATAGCAGACTTCAACTTTAGATCAAAAGCATTTCAAACCTTAGTAGTGTGCTTGACTTAATAGCGGCATGGTGGCAACAACACAAATAAGAAGACACACACATAAAGAACGACAAACCCACCAAGAACCAATCGACCAAACCAGCCAAGCCCAACTAGAACGAAGGCAGCCTTGTAGGATCCACCCACGGGTGATACCAACAACAGGGGAGCTCGGGGTAACCTATGCTACAGACAATACCTAAACACAACAAAACCTGTACAAACATAACATGAAAATACTTACAATACACCAAATCATCCAATTATAATGAATAAATCCAAAAATAACAGTACAGCTAGCATCAATAAACCTAATATATATATGCCCCCTCCCCTACACATTTCTACCGAGTGGAACACTCCCGGATCGATAAAGTGAGGTTTGGTTCCCCCTGGGACTTTTTTTTACCTGCGCACCCTGGGAGTCGGAGACAGGAGAGTACAGGTAAGTGTTAAACACATGACGTTCACCATATATGGAATGCATTTACAATTAAAACCAATACTGCACTCAATTAATCGTATGTAGTTTTACTTGTTATGACACCTGGTACTTGTCTTTCCCCAGGTGGCACGGACAATCCAACCACCTGGCATCTGAATAACATTAAGTCAAGACATGATCGTTAACAGATATTTCAATAAAGGTTTGAAATGTAACAATGGCTTGTCGATCATTATATTCCACACATAGAAATATCTATATGATTAACATGTGCCACATCGTATGCTCTATATGTATATATACATATATATATGTATATATATATACATATATATATCTTATTGTAAGTTGCTTTGGATAAAAGCATCTGCCAAATGCCCTAAATGTAAATGTAAATATACAGTATATGTGCTTTGTCAATAAGGAAGCTCTAAGCAACAGCGAAATGTAACAGAGATTGAAAAGGACCTCCATTACACACACATACAGTATATAGTAAGACCCACACACACAGCTGCAGTTCAGAATAGCTTGCTACTAACCAGTATTAGGAACCTGTTTCCTCATGGAACCCCCAAACGCAGCACTCCAACTCCCATAAGACCCCAGTGAGCAGGCTCAGCCATACGCAGCACTCCAACTCCCATAAGACCCCAGTGAGCAGGCTCAGCCATATGCAGCACTCCAACTCCCATAACACCCCAGTGAGCAGGCTCAGCCATACACAGCACTCCAACTCCCATAAGACCCCAGTGGGCAGGCTCAGCCATACACACTCCAACTCCCATAACACCCCAGTGAGCAGGCTCAGCCATACGCAGCACTCCAACTCCCTTAAGACCCCAGTGGGCAGGCTCAGCCATACGCAGCACTCCAACTCCCCTAAGACCCCAGTGGGCAGGCTCAGTGTCCACCATTAGATGGCTTGGCTGTGCTGGGAGCTCCCCAGAGGAATGCATGTGTGGTACTGTACCAATGTGAAACCGGACATAAGGGGACAACGATATGCTACTTCAGCAAAACCTCCTCTGCATTAGTAAAGGTCACACCCATTGAAAGAGAGTTCTGGGCTAAATCACCGCTACACGATAATGTGGGTTATGCAGCTCGCAATAGTTCCAAACAAATCCATGCTGTCAACCTGTTTGAATGGTTTCAGCCAGACAGACAGCAATCAGTCCTGTGCTTCTACAGTACACACAGAATCACTCACATCTTAATGGTAGCTTGTTAAGACATTCACAAAACATGCACACAAAATTAATATGGAAATGCAGATTAACACTGTCTATAGTGTTTATATCCGATCTATCATGTATACATTGTATTCTCGTCAGAAGCAACACGGGGAAAGGAATAGTTGAGTGTAACATCCGCGTAACAGTGATAGGAGAAGCCTTGTGATGTGATTACAGAGCCTTGAGATCTAGTATATAGGGAGAACAAAAGTGGTCCTAATACTGAGCCTTGGGGGACTCCAGTGTCAAGAGAGCATGGTCTGGAAAAGGAGCCCTTCCATGTGACCTGATGGGTGCGATCCATCGTAGGGAACCAGTAGGAAGTGAACCAGGATAGCGTAGAGCTAAGTTCAGTGAGAGTGGAGAGGAGGATCTGGTGGTTCACTGGCGAAACAGCAGACCGTAGCGGCGTGGTTGGATGTAACTAGTCTGTGGACATCTTCAGAGGAGAGAGGGGTAAAGCAGGTAAGGCTAACAGAGATGGGTGTTGGGGGAGGGAGGATACCAGCAGTGGTAAAGGAGAAGGTGATGTCCTTCACCTTCTTGATAAAATGTGTTATATTTCCATTAATAATGTCACCATAAGCTGTCGCCAAGTAATTATAATCATAAGACACGAGAACTGCAGCCTTTAAACACGATAATAGGTTTACGCCAAATCACAGAAGACAAAAGTTAAAATATCTGGCGTCACCCATGTCCATTGGTAGATAGTTAATAAGAGCTATTTATAAAGACTTCTTTTAGTTTGTTTGCTTTGTTATTTTGTAAAAAGAAAGAAAAAAAATACATTAAGGAGCAGCTTGGATGCAGGCACATTTTTTTGTTAATGCATTGCAGAGCTATTCAATTGCCAAGCATACTGTATACATTGGAGTATATAAGAGTATATAAGTATCGGGTTGGGATATTTAATCTAGTCATGTGCCCGTTCGAGGCGTGCCCATTCAAAATGGACCGAATGCGTGGCGTCTGGTATTACTGCTTACAGCTTTCTCGAGAACCGCACACCCAAACCTGCCAAGTGTAAAGTCGATCGGATGAACGGTTGTCGAGAAAATCGAATTACAGACATGCATGCATTACATACATGCTTAGATTTTACTCAAACCTCAGCATAGCCACTGACAATATAACAGCATTGCACTTTCAATGAAGTAAACATTCATATTCACTAACTTCCAAAACATCTTAAAAAACTAAAACAATACAAGAGTGGATCCCTACTGGATCCCCCACTCCATTCATCTCCACTTGGGGCAGCCTGGGTACTCCATGGTTAACACTGAAAGGACTCAGTGTTAACCATGGCACTAGCTCAGGCGGTAGAGATGGTTGTCTGGCAACCAGATGGTTGCTGGTTCGATCCGCCTAGCTAATTGTTGAGGTGTCCCTGAGCAAGACACCTAACCCTAACTGCTCCAGATGAGCTGGTTGTTGCCTTGCATGGTTGACACTGCTGTTGGTGTATGAATGGGTGAATGTGAGGCAATGTAAAGCGCTTTGGATAAAAGTGCTATATAAATAATCCATTTACCATTATATCATAAACTAATGATATACTATGTAGAGAACATCCGAGGACCGAGATGTATATAATGTATGAACTAGAGACCACGGGGTGGATCATGGTCAGCCTCCTCATATTTCTTTAAATGGTTCTGTTGCTGCACTAACCCAAAATAAGTGACCTTGCTGTTTTTTAATCCCCACCTCATGTGATAGAACAGCCATTCTATGATCTTGTACGTCCTGGCACTTACAAATAGTTCTTAGCATTGTGGAGAATCTTGTATGTTTGTATGTCCTGACACTTAAAATAGTACCTAGCATTGTGTAGCATCTTATACTGGCTATCTTGCTGTTTTACCAGCAAGGGGTCAACCTAGCAATTATGCGTGCTTGAAACGTGTTCTATTCAAATCTTACTGTACTGTCAGCAATATATGCTTGTTGCACTCTTTCAACAAATGTACTTATTGTAAGTTGCTTTGGACAAAAGCGTCTGTAAATGATGTGTTTGCCTCCAAATCCCACTTCCCGTTGTTGCTACAACATATGCTTTCTTGCTCAACCAATTACTCTTAGTGTGACACGCAGGAGCCTCAGATAAGCTGATGTAGCGTTCAAGAGTGTGTATGTCGACTCCTCTACAAGGCATAGCGCCTGTGTATCCTAGAAGACACATGGTTCACGCTTTGATAAAAGAAGAAGCAGCTCGTGAAAAGCACCACACATTTATGGCCTAATAATAATACATGTGTGTATGTTTGAGAAGCTGTGTGTGCCAGCGTAAAGGAGAGTGGTGTGTGTGTTAGTGTTTGTGCCAGGGTAAAGGAGAGTGGTGTGTATGTTAGTGTGTGTGCCAGGGTAAAGGAGAGTGGTGTGTGTGTTAGTGTGTGTGCCAGGGTAAAGGAGAGTGGTGTGTGTGTTAGTGTGTGTGCCAGCGTGTGTGCCAGCGTAAAGGAGAGTGGTGTGTGTGCCAGGGTAATGGAGAGTGGTGTGTGTGTTAGTGTGTGTGCCAGGGTAATGGAGAGTGGTGTGTGTGTTAGTGTGTGTGCCGGGGTAATGGAGAGCAAGTTGTGTGTGTGTGTGTGTCAGGGTTAAGAAGAGTGGTGTGTGTGTGTGTGTCAGGGTAAAGGAAAGTGGTGTGTGTGTGTCAGGGTAAAGGAGAATGGTGTGTGTGTGCGTGTGTGTGTGTGTGTTTGTGTGTCAGGGTAAAGGAGTGTGGTGTGTGTGTGTGTGTGTATGTCATGGTAAAGGAGAGTGGTGTGTGTGTGTGTGTCAGGGTAAAGGAGGGCAGTGTGTATATGTATATGTCAGGGTAATGGCGAGTGGTGTGTGTGTGTTAGTGTGTGTGTGAGAGGGGGACAGAGAGGGGTTTACTAATGACAGGTCAGGAGGGCAGCCCACCAATGGCCCTGCCGGTCATTAGAGCCACAGTAAGTATTTACTCTTTCTCTCTGCTCCCTCCGCCCGTCCCCTCTATCCCCTCTCTGTCCATCTGTCCTCTTTCATCAGTGCATCCCCATACATATTCACACACAGACAGGTAGATTGATAGAACCATGACAGAGCGATTAGTTATGTCTGGCTAGAACTGTGGCCCATCATTTAGGCTAATATACCGTTGGGCTAAGCTTGGGAGCTCTCCTACCACTGCCAGCCCATGGCATCCAGCACATTAATCATTGCAGCTGTGTCTAACTGTGTGTGTGTGTGTGTGTGTGTGTTTGTGTGTGTGTGTGTGTGTGTGTCTGTGCATGAGACAACAGGGTTGATCACACCAAGCATGTCTGGCTTGGTTCGGGGAGGTCATCCATTTTGGTTAGATGTTATTAAAAGTTAAATGAATCATAATTCAATTGCAGATCTCCATAAATATCCACAACATTGTGTCCTATTCTCCATGACCAGTGAAACAGATGCAGCCGGCGTCCCATAATCCCCGGCACTCATTTACAGTCCCCTTTTTATTCTCCAAATTTGAAACATCATTGGTAAACACTAGCATCAGTGTACATCATTTTAACTTATTTTTCTGATTTGTATCCTGAATGGATTAAGTACAAACAATAGCCTAACTAGTGAACAATATATGGAGTGAATGACATGTATTTAAATCCACACATGTAAATATAAACATATACAATACATTTTTTGTGATAAGATTTGTGAACACACAGCACATCGTGGTGTCTTACAACTGTGAAACCTGTGTTGTGAGTTACAGATGTGCTTTCGCTTATTTGTCGATCTCATCTTGTGGATATTGTTTGCACTATTTTCCGCGACTACTGAGAAAGAAATCCACAAATGTATCCACCAATCAGAAGTCAAGTTATAGCCAATCAGAACATATGTTTGCAATATCCAATCAGCCAGAAACAGTTAACCATTGACCTGAATATTGACAAGCAGAAGTAAGTGGTGGAATTTATCCATACCATGGCTGATATGCAGGTGAGTCTAGTTGGCAAAAAAACAAATTCTTTCTATATTAAAATATATCATTTGACAATATCTATGACAGTAAACTGTTGTAGGATAAGGAAGGTTGGTAATAAGACCTATTTGCAGTGACTTAAGTAGAAGAACGAGAATGTACCAAGGACAAGTCTATATTCAGCAAATGCCTAAAGTGAAGATGTTTCGGCATCAATAGCTTTTTATCAAAATAGCATTTGAACACAATTTGATGTATCATATATTTTCAGAATCTACAACTAGCAAAACAACTGGACTGCGGTTGTTCTTTATACTTTGCTTTTAATGCACATACATGAGCCAACAACGTTCAAAATCAATGCATATCTTCTTCATACCGGATCATGTACCTTGGAGCAGCCAACAACATTCTGGCCTCAACCACTCACACATTTTTTCAACTAGGCAGTGCAACCATTTTTCACTCTGGTGGGAATTATTGTTCAATAACCACAAGTGCAGTGTTCTTTTTTTCTATAACTTCTTGTTTTCCCAGAGTTTTCGGCCATTGGACCATGGCATTGAGAAAGTCGATGTTGCAAGATTGATGTTTGAAGTCCGTGGGACTAGAGTAGATAGTAGGAATGTAAGAAAGTAAGAATGTACAATCAACGGTAAGTATTAGACATTTTCAATGAACATTAAGTGCTACATATGGATGGGTGTCAAACAAACACATTCTACAATGTCTTTCACACCTTGGAGAAGGACAATTTGGACCTCACCGAAGGACCACCACGTGTTCTGCTGCCACTATGTCTTCGTCCCTCATCTTCAAGAAAGGCTTGAGGTGCTCAGTGGTAACTGGGATGATTATCCATTGCAAACCGAGGGAAACACGACCCCAAACCAACTGTGGGGGATTGGCCAAGTGCGGTATCTCATCACTGATCCAGAAAACCTGGAAGTAAGTATGCCCCCTTAGCTTTGTGGCAATAGACACATTAAAATGGATGAAGTAACTGTCCTTAAGTCAGTTGATATAATGTCTTCATCCACTAGGAAGTGCACAATCCCCATCTTGACCACTATGTCTTTTACCAGATGACGTCCACTCAGGAGTCATCGTGCCACAAGTGGACCAGCCGCTTACCTCTCTGGTAAGTAGTGCAAGAATTGATCCTTTGGGACCGTCCAACTTATTCAACTCATTGTGTGCAATATGCCATCACATATGTCATTGATTTACTATCAACTATGGAGGTGCCACTTGCGGAGGTCTGCCATCTTGTCTGCAGCCAGGTACTCTTGCCAGGGTATCAGCTGTCTATAGGCAAGGCGCTGCACCTCTGCTAACTTTATGTGTGTGTCTGTTCATGTCAGCATCTGCATTCAATTTGACAGAAAATATACACTATTAGCCTTATATAATATAGTCCTACTATAACACAGGCTAATATAATACACCATAATAATTAATATAATACATCTATGAAATCAAACTGCGGTCTCTTTGGAGTGGAACCCGGGCTTCGTCCTGTCTGAATACACACGGTAGGCCTATTCACATGCGATCATGATAAAACCCCCATCGATGAAGAGAGTGTAGAAGTGTTTGACTGATTCAAATGTTAAAATACGGTGGATGGTGGATGATGTGTTTCAAATGCAGCACCATTCAGGTTAACAGAACACTACGCCATGCACTACAGAGGGAATCATGTTAACCAATGTGAACGGGTGTTTGGGTAATCCCTGCATGTTGTGATTGTGTTTTTTGTGTACGATAATGTCCTAAAAGCACACAAAGTCAGCAATAAGTGCTCTTCAATAAAGCCATGGGGAGTGGGGAGGTCTAGCGGTGTTAACTGCTGGAACAAGGCTAGACTTGGACTGTGGATTTATCCCATTTGTTCCCCACTGAATATCACATTATACGGAGCGGGAATATAGAGTAAACATGCACAGCTCGTTTTAGATCCTTTTTTTCTTTTTGCCGTTGTGGCCTGCAGAGCGCTCGCCTTTCAATGTTTTTAGTTAGGTTATTTCATCCTTGAGAAGCATTCGTTTTCTTAATCATTATTTTCTCTTAACCGTGGTTAATATGTAAGCCTAATGCAATTGATGTCGGCCTATTAAGAAGGTGCTGTAGGCAAGATATGTAGCCTGCCTATATGATCTACCCATGTACCATTTAGTGGCATCTTGGTGTCACTACAACAAAAACGGTCAAAACGGTCACAAAGACTGCAGCTGTCAAACGTAGCTCAGTGGTACCGGCGCTTCTAATGTTAAACAAATACGTGGCCAGTGGAACTGAAAATACACATGCATGCACGCATACGCACACACATTTTATGGTAAATGGATTGCATTTATATAGCACTTTCATCCAAAGTGCCTTTCATACACACATTCACGCTGTGTCAACCATGCAAGGCAACAGCCAGCTCGTCGGGAGCAGTTAGGGTTAGGTGTCTTGCATAGGGACACCTCGACACTTAGCTAGGGGGAGCCGGGGATTGAACTAGCAACCTTCTCGGTTGCCAGTCAACCATCTCTATCTCCTGAGCTACTGCCGCCATTTTAGTCCTCCAGTCCTTTGGGAGTCCCCTGGAATTTCTAATGGGTATTGATGGAGAGGATCTTCTGCCGTGGATGTCTCCGGTTGTCTGAATCAGAAGAATTGACAATACGTTTAAAGACTAGTTTAAAGAAAATGATGCACAGGCTCGGAGGATTCAGCAGAGTAGGAGGTTTATTGACACGACAGCAACACAACCACCGAGTCGGTTCATGAAGCAACTGAAAAACAATTGTCTGATACATTTGATAGTTACACAGGGTGGAGCATACACAAGATGCTGACATCTTGGCAAGATGGCTAGGGCATCTGGGGTTTCATATCTTACACAAAGAGCAACTTCAGGCAATCTGTACGTTTCCCATCAGCCTAGTATACATGAGTCAGCGTTTTTCCAAGGTTCAGTTGATTGGTGTCCATGAACAGGGCTCATCATTGTTAGTCAGGTGCTATACACAATACATGATGTATGATACCCACTGTGGAAGGTTAAGACAAAACAGACATCTAGTTATGGTTAAGGCAAATCAGACAATAGCATGGCTAGTTATGGTTAATCTCCAACAGCATGTGTCAATGGTTAAAGCAGACTAGTTACAATGGACATATACAGACACATACTACTTCATGTGAATAGCAGGGATGTTGGATTATTACCAACAGTACCAATAATCCTGAAGTCTCATTCCGTTTTTTCAGATAACCTGAATTAACTTAGCACTTATTTACTCTTGGTTTTTCTGCTTGCTTCAGGGTAGGATTTAATTCACAGGCCTTCCATGAAATGAAAATGCCCGCAATATATATGCCTAACTAATGGAATAAATGAACAGCAGACTTAACAGAAGAAATTACACAGAATGCCTTGAACAGAAAAATCCTAAACAAAATGAAAATGTCATTATAATTAATACATTATTAACTGCATTTGAAAGGGTAATCCATACTCAATATAACACACACACACACACACATCTCCTTTTTTCTATTTGACTGTCAAAGCACCAGGGTTTCTTAAACTTATTTTAATGTAATTTGGAGATCGATAAAAGTCCACAGAAGCACCAGAACTACCTCTCTTAATATTTAACACCTAACATTTTTCCCAAAAATGATTTTGGATTGCATTGTTTTGCATTGATTTTGTAGTTGTTTAAATCTTGTCAGAAGTCAGAACTTGATTTTTAAAAGATATTTTAAATATGGACACGACATGATATATGACCATTTCAAATGGATTATTTATATAGCGCTTTCATCCAAAGTGCTTTACATTAACAACCAGCTCATCAGGAGCAGTTGGGGTTGGGTGTCTTGCTCAGGGACACCTCGACAAATAGCTAGGTGGAGCCGGGGATCGAACCAGCAACCTTCCGGTTGCCAGACAACCGTCTGACTACCTCCTGAGCTAGTGCCGCAAATGTAATGATGTCATGCAGGTTGACGTGCCCAGTGACTGAAGACAGGAACCCCAAAACATCCATATCTACCTCGCCATCCCTTAGTTTATTCACCTGCAGCTCACACACAGGCCACACACACACACAACACACACTCAGGCACACGTGCATGGCAGTGTGTCACTTCCCTGCAGACTTTCATTAGACAAGGCACTCAGGAGGAAGAATTCACCGAGTTCTAGGAGCCCGTGTTTAGGCATCCAGAACACTTGAGTTTTCCTGAGTTTGGATGTTTGATCTTTGGCTTCTGTGTGTGTGTGTGTGTGTGTGTGTGGCTCCAGGTCATTACTAGCTCCACACACCACAGGTACTGCAAGGTACTGTGCAGCAGCAGTATTTCGGAGACACGGTCTTCCCCTGTGGAGATGCCTGGGGGAGAATACTGATCATTTGCTCTCTAACAAAAGATGTGTTTGCGTGACAGAAGCCGAGAGAGAGAGAGAGAGAGAGAGGGGGGGATGCCTGTTGCCTCATGGCGACGCAAGCCAACACGGCGTGTCGTGTATGCTTGTGCCTGCTAGTTTTACTTTTACACGGTTCCTTCTCAGTGTTTTCTACATGTTGTTTTATAGATGGTGTAGCGTTTCGGTGTACCGGTCCGCCCATGTAAACGCAATGTAAAGGCAGTGTATGTATCTCTTTATGAATAATACATTCTGAAAGTATTCGTGTTATTTGTACATTATTTTACATTTGCATTATTTTTCTCTCCCGCTGAACACGTCTATCTCAAACAACACACACACACACACACGCACACACGCACACACACACGCACACACACACACACACACACACACACACACACTGAAATACACACGTCGGAACACAGACTTTCCAACCTGATTCCGAGTGTACCTGCCTACGCTTATGTGTCTATGCGTGCATTTGTGTGTGTGTGTGTGTGTGTGTGTGAGAGACTTGTAAACCAAATTACAAGGCAATACAGAAGCAATAATGAGTATAAAGTTAGCGAGATAATGTGAGCATGGGGAAATTTAGCAACCCATCTAACAAGCCCTTTTCCCCCCCAATAAATGTCCAACAAATTGTTCCAAACAGATAACTGCTGACAAGGCAACCTCGGCAAGACCTCAGACATTATTAGTCGCTGGGGCTGAAGCACATGTTGAGGATCCCATATGGAATGTGGGGCTAAGGGTTTGATTTAATAAAGCAATAAAATAATTGAATGGCCCACCTTTTATAAGAGCTGCTTCTCCTCATAGTCCTTAAAATGTCCCTCAAAACTAACCCTAACCCTAACCCAGTTCTTTGGTTCCGTCCGTCCATTTTCTCCTCCTTCCTTGTTTCCTTTCTTCATTACTTCCTTCCTTGTTTCCTTCCTTCCTCACCCTGACAGTCCATCTTCATATTCCCCCAATCTGGCATTTTTAAGATACAAATGTACATGCATATGCAGTCACACACATATGCACACTCACAAGCAGGCTGCTAGAACAGCAGAAACACTTTTCTCTATATCGAAGCTCATATATTATTGAACACACAGTTAAGTGTGTGTGTGTGTGTTTCCTTTTGTGTGTATGCAATGTGTATTCAGTAGTGTGTATTTAACATAAGCCTGATATATTTTTGTAGACCTCACACTGTTGATGGTAGAATCCCACATGTCTCTGGAGAAGTGGTGAACATGGTATGTCCTGGTAGGTCCTGTGCATGGTAGATCCTGTGCATGGTAGGTTCTGAGCATGATAGGTCCTGTGCATGATAGATCCTGTGCATGGTAGGTTCTGAACATGATAGGTCCTGTGCATGATAGATCCTGTGCATGGTAGGTTCTGAACATGATAGGTCCTGTGCATGGTAGATCCTTTGCATGTTAGGTTCTGAACATGATAGGTCCTGTGCATGGTAGATCCTGTGCATGGTACGTTCTGAACATGATACATCCTGAACCTGGAGGTTTTGAACATGGTCGTTCCTGAACATGGTAGGTCCTGAACATGGTAGATCCTGAACATGGTAGGTCCTGAACATGGTAGATCCTGAACATGGTAGATCCTGAACATGGTAGGTCATGAACATGGTAGGTCCTGAACATGGTTAGGTTTGGGTAGTTAGGGTAGTTTTTGTTCCTGGAATGACTTCATCCCTTGAGGACATTGAGGGACTGTTGCTTTAATTTATTGGCCAAAAAAAAAGAAACTTGGCAAAAATACAACTCCAAATATTTATTCTCCCGTGTTGACTACACAGAAATTGTAATCAGCATCGGGCAAGCTAGACGAGCAGGTCTATGGTATAGGAGCCGGTGTAATTTTAGAACAGGTGCTTGCAAGTGGATATGTTTGATGTCGAGAGACCCCCCCAAAAAACACACCAGGAAGTTGGCAGTGGCTTTCCAATCCTCCTCAGCTGCAGTTGCTAGAGTTGAATAATGCACACTAACTGCAACGAAATGCAGCTCTCTAGCACCGTGGTATATGGCCTGACGTTATGCGATAAGATTGAACTTTAAGTTAACATGCCAAAAAAATCCACCTTTTCATCTTTGTGTGATACTTTTAATGTGGAAGAACACAATGAAGCCAAAGAGGTACTTAGGCTGTTAGTCAATGTAGCGTAAAGATGTCGCCAAACAGTGTGCAATTTATTGAAGTATTTTATTTAATCAGAGGCTGAGCTAAAACCTTGGAGTGAAAAATAAGCAAGCAGTGTTTGCACAATTGATATTTCCTCAGAGATGTAAGATCATTTAGTCCTTTGTGTTGGATTTGATTTGTTTTAAAGCGAGGAAGTATCGCTTTAAAACAAACTGCTCCCAAATTGAGAGGTTTGTTTGCTTATTTGCTCAGTTTTATTTCCAACTTACCTTCAAATATTTGACCAATTCACGGCCGGTTTTAGCCTTCTATATTAGGGTGGGCTGGTAGAAATGATAGGTGTGCAATTTTGGCGGTAGGTAGTCCAGAGGTTAGAGAAGTGAACCAGTAGCCTGACGGTTGCCTGTTCGAATCCCTGGCCAGATGGCACCAAAATTTGGCCAAAATGACATGTGGTGTGCTGCGGTGCAATGTAATTGAAACTGCACAATGTACAAACCACCGCTGTAACTTCCAACATTGCTCAAACCTTTGCACACATCGCAGTTCCCCCCGTTGCAACCCATTATATTAAATACAAAGCAAAATCTAAAATTGAATCTTGCGACGCGTGTTATCTTTTCTACTATGCAACTTTTCCAGACGTGGCGCTCCGTGGCGAGTCAGACTCTGACCAAGAGTGGATCCGAAAGCCACTGACTTCCACCACACAGCACTTACATGATATTGTATTCAAATGAAACATGCTTGTTTTAACCAATTTAACCGTTTCAGAAATGATATGGGAAACAAACAAAATGTCCACTCCATCCGTATGCTGTCCATATGCTCCATAGGCAGTGGTGGAAAGTAACTAAGTACATTTACTCGGGAGTAACCCCCCACATCTTCCCATAACATCAATGGAATATCACAAACATGTTTGGTTTTCATAGATGAACCAGAAAGACACTCTCTAGAAAAGGGAGTGGGCAGTGGTCAACTATGGAGGCGAGCTGTAGGCTGCTTACCCAATCAGAAGTTAGAAACAGTACTGGTATTTTCTGTGCTATTTTTCCATTGGCTGCCCCGTACCGATTGCCTTTAATGACATGTGCGTGCTGTTTTCTAGTCAACAAGGGTGATTAGGGTAATTTAATTGTAAATTGAGGATCTGGCTTTATGTTCAGAGATACTTCAAGGCTTGTTAAGGAACAGAGTCTCCCTTAGTAAAATGTAGCAAGAGATTTTCACTGTATAAGTAATTTCTATGAACAGATATCTTCATATGAATGGATCATCTGTAGGCAAGGGACAAGATTTTGGGATTGGAAGCAGTCTGGTTTCCGTTTGTCGTGTGTTTGTAGTCCGAGTAGTATTGACCAATCACATTTGAGTGGGCTTTGGTAAACAGTCAGTGTGGAGAGCAAAAAAGTGGAACGAATTGGCCCGAAATGCAATCTTGGAACCCATCGGCTATCGTAAACGCTAAATGGATTGCATTTTATATAGCGCTTTTATCCAAAGCACTTTACAATATTGCCTCACATTCACCCATTCATACACACATTTATACAGAGTCTAAAATCATTGTCAGATGATAGCCGATGGGTCCCGAGATTGCTATATAAGTATTATTTTACCTGTTATCATATAAATGTAACAGGTAGGACCATAGCACCTTGAAACAACCCCAGAACAGGTTAATTAGTATTTGCACAGTTGCACAGTGTGTAAATTAGTGTTTGTACTCCTCCCTTGTCCTCCCTCCCTTCCATTTACACCAACAGCCTATGCTAATGCCAGTGTGCAGTGTAACCATGTGCAGGCAGTGTAACAGTGTGCAGTGTAACCATGTGTAGTGTATCAGTGTGCAGGCAGTGTAACAGTGTGCAGTGTAACCATGTGCAGGTAGTGTGCAGTGTAACCATGTGCAGGTAGTGTAACAGTGTGCAGTGCAACAGTGTGCTGGCAGTGTACAGTATGCAGTGTAACCATGTGCAGACAGTGTGCAGTGTAACCGTGTGCAGTGTAACTGTGCAGTTTAATCAGTGTAGTTTGCTTTACATTTCCAGTTGTGGTTTAATTTTGATTGTAATGCATATCCTACATATCCATGCCAATCACTCCATTCTATTGAGACAGTTTAGTTGTTATATTTTTGTATACATGAGCGTCTGTTCTATTCCTTATTGGAAACCCTGTGTGGGGAGTTGGAGCAGTAAGTGATTCAATCACAGGTTATGGGTCTCTCACCATTATGGCGTTGCCTTTGGTTTCTGTCATATCAATTCAAGCCGCTGTCAACGCAGGTCACATAGTGAGATGAGTTGTCGTAATTCATATAAGAAATTAATTGTGAATTAACATATTGGGTGGCAGCAGCTCAGGAGGTAGAGCGATCCCCGGCTCTGCCTAGCTAAGTGTCGAGGTGTCCCTGAGCAAGACACCTAACCCTAACTCCCGACGAGCTGGTTGTTGCCTTGCATGGTTGACACCGCCGTCGGTGTATGAATGTGTGAATGTGAGGCAATGTAAAGCGCTTTGGATAAAAGCGCTATATAAATACAATCCATTTACCGTTTACATATATAGCATATTTAAAAGGCAAAACGAGTTGGGGAGGAAAGGAAGATTGAACAAAGAAAAGAGACAATACTAGTGTGGAGATGACCACCAGGGGAGCTCTTATCCACATAGGAGATCATGGATATGAAT
>OMKP01083382.1:0-10995 GCA_900302375.1 Bathygadus melanobranchus | reverse complement strand
ATTGTCTGGTGTCTTGGATATGTGTTGTGTGTTGCCTTCCAGCTAGCCCGGGAAGAATGAACATCTCTTTGAGTCGGTGTCTTATTTCATAGCAACTGTCAGAAGGAGTGAGAGTGATTTGAACTGAGAGAAGGGGAGAGAGAGGGAGAGAGAGAGGCAGGCAGAAAGTGAGGGGGAGAGAGAGAGAGGCAGGCAGAAAGTGAGGGGGAGAGAGAGTGAGGCAGACAGAAAGTGAGGGTGAGAGCAAAGTGGGAAGTGAGGACAGAGAGAAAGAGTATGAAGAATGTAAGAGAGGGAGAGAGAAAGAAATAAACAGTAAGAGAGAGAGAGTGGGGAAAGAGAGACAAAGGGGAGAGAGTGAGAGTGATAGGTCTGCATTTTGTGGAGTGTTATATTTTAAATAAATACTCCCGAACAAGCTTGTTAATTCACTCAATATCAAAATACTAGCTCACATAAAAATCTTTTTGTGTGTTTCCTCTGTTGTTATCCAATGGGGAAGCAGAGGTTTATCTCTGCCCAGCCTGAGCGAGTGGACCAAACCAGCAGGTCAGAGAGAGTCTGGCGCCCCCTCTGGCTCAACCAGGAGCAGAAGCCCCAGTCTGCCGGGAACCCCAAAACAAGAGCACTTGAATGGGCTTAGGTAAGAAATGTTTCCCTCTGTAGCTTCTGCACCACTGAACAAAGGGTTTGATACTATTTGGTCAAAGCAGACACATTTATCCAACAGTGACTTAGAGTGATTTATTCTTAGAGGAGTCCCTCTATGTGCCCGTTTGAAACGTCCCTATTTGAAACTGACCGACTGCGTGGCCTCCAGTATTGTTGCTTGCAGCTTTCTCAGGAACCACTCATCCAATCAACTTCGACACAGCACTTCCTTTGGTCCTCAGCAATACACCTGCCAATTGTGAAGTCGATCGGATGAACGGTTGTCGAGAAAATCGAATTACTTACATACATACATACATACATACATACACAGTGGTGGAAGAAGTACTCAGATCTTTCACTTAAGTAAAAGTAATACCCCACTGTAGAAATACTTAGTTAAATGTAGTGGAGTAAAAAGTACAACATTCTACCTGAGATGTAGTGGAGTAGAAGTATAAAGTAGCAGAAAATAGAAATACTCAAATAAAGTACAAGTACCTCAGATTTGTACTTAACAGGGTTAGTACAACACTACAGTACTTGAGTAAATGTACTTAGCTACTTTCCACCATACATACATACATACATACATACATATATATATATACAGCGATTCCTTCCATTATAGTTAGGTACATGTACAGGTAATTTAGGCATCTTAATTAATTGAATTTATATAGCATTTATCAAGGCACACAATGAGCTTGACATGGTGTGTTTTGGGGGATATCACACCTGGTCCACTACCAGTGAGTAGCACTGCTCCACAATCTAATCTAATCTTGCTCTAGGTTGCCTATGCAGATGGACTGCTGAAACACCCTAACCACTAGACTGTCCTGCCACCTTTACCATTATATATTTAGTTGGAGACAAAAACATAAGTGGTTTAAATAGTTGACGTAAAATGCTCATGAATTCTACAAAGAAAATCGTACTCTTCGTCTCTCTTCATCTCGGTGGTGTGTGATGATGATGGTGGTGATACCCAGCAGTAGCAGGAGACAGAGTCTGGTCCCTGGATCTCCCAGGCTGGTCCTGGGGCCCCAGCAGCAGACCAGCTGCCAGCTGAGTCAGTTGGCCCCCAACATCATGGGTCCGCTGCTAGACTCCAACACGCTGCTCCTGGCCAGGGCACACATCCAGACACGTGAGTAATGTTCAGACATCACGCTGGGTGGGGGAACTGAATGTGTAATTCCGTATTCAGTTCTCCCACCCGGCAAGTGTTTAGAACCAAGACAGCTAGGAGAATAAGGCCCATTACCACTGGAATGAAATGGAACTAACTTTATCATTCACAATGGTGACCCTTTTGCTTGTGAATGAAAAAGAGATTGTGGTGAAGATCTATATCTCTATGATAATGTTGAAAGTTATTTCTTTGATCTAAAAATACAAGTGAATGAGAATATAATTAGCTGAACTCTTTTTACAGGACTTGGCTCTCATGAGATTGTCAAGAATGGGAATGGAAGAAAGGTAAGACAGGCAACAGATCCATGGCTACACACGTAACCTCAGTCACTGTATCACTTGCTGCGATCAAACATTAACCCCTCACTTCTTTGTCATTAACCCCCCCAGACCTCCATGCCTGCCCCACCTCCTCACATCCACCCTCGGACCCCCAAGCTCCTAGCTCCCTTGGACAGTCACAACAAAGGGCCCATGTCGGTACCCCAGCTCCACTACCACATACCGCTGAAGCCCATCAGGGGCACACCCAGTAGGAATGTCAGGACTCTGCTCAGGAGAGAGTGGCTCTCTCTGGGCTCCTGCCCGAGCATTGGTCACCCCACCACTAGGGGGGGTAGCGAGGAGAGTGGCTCCAGCAGCAGCAGCAGCCAGAGTTCCATCGATCTGGAGGATGAGGTGGAAGAAGTCGAGAGGGAGTTCATATCTACGTACTTCCGCAAGGCTGAAGCTGTCGGGAGAGACAGATTCGGGGCGAAGATATGCGGAGAGCGTTTGCATGTGATCAGACAGGCATTGGTTCACAGCATGCCCAATGTGCTGGATCAAGACCCAATCATCGAGACAAGAGACTCTGGAAAACCACTGGCGTCAGACAGCATAAGGGTCGATATTAATACTGATCAAGAGGTATTTGAGAATGAGCCCGTACAATTGGACTGTGAAAGGGAAGACCAGATGATCAACCCTTGTGTGGACAATGAGATGCCTCATCAGATCCAATCCTATCCTGATGAGGAAGATACAAGCACGACATGTGTTAAAGTAAGTGCAAAAGACATAACCTGTGACCAGGATGACGAGTGCTTAGAAAGGCAATGGAAGCTTGGATATGAACGAGAAGATGTTGTTCCATCACTTGGGAAGAGCACTCTTCGGTCGGTGAATCCTTCACCAGGAAACGTTGAAGAAGTGAAGCTGTGTACAGTAATGACCAGTACGACCATTGCTGTGGTCGAGAGGAGTCAATATCTAACACCAACCGTCAACCTCACTCTGTCACAAATAACCAGTCAGAGAGATGCCACGAAGTCCCCTGTCAAACCTGCAAAGACTAAAGAGAGACGAACAAACGTGAACTACAAACTACGAAACGGTGGTACAAATTCTCAATTCACTCCATCTTTTAACATACTCAATGGGGGCAAGTCCAAGCGGGATCCCAAGACTAACTCAGTTCCTGCAGCACAAGTTAAAATTAGGGTCAGAAAAACTCCTGACTTGGTTATAAATGGAGAGGCAGCAGTCAGTAGAGTAAAATCTAAACCGAACTCCGTCAAAGTAGCTCAGCAGAACACTGACACCCCATTGGCCAGGAAGGTGATCACCGGAGGCCATCGGACCAATAGCAGAGGTACAAACTCTGATAGATCCAATAACAAAAGACCTCATGTAGTTCCACCGGAGAGGGAGCTGAGAAGTGCACGACAGCCCAAGAGAGTCTCAGTGGCGGTGGCCAGGCCGAGGTCCATGTCTGTCGTGGACTTCATTACTTACAAGGACATGTTCCAGACAATACACAGCAGGGATGATGGGCCGGTCATCTACGAGATGTTTACCGGACCGATGTATGACAACTTGAGAATCTCCAGTTCTTGTGACCCTAAGGAAGGAACGGTGCCAGTGTTGACGCCATCCAGAAAAGCACACCACACCTTCAAAGTCAAAAAGCAGCCATCGAAGAAACCGCTAGAGAACAGAAAGCTGAGGAGAAGCCCAGTGGAGAAGATGGTGGTTTCGTCCATTGGCAAGGGGAAAACAGTGTCGCCGTTGAAAGCTGAACCATGTCTGACTGATTGTCAGGGAAAGGACACACACAAAATGAAGGATGTTCCTAAACTGGATTTGAACACTGAGCCGTGTGAGTCGTTTCTGAATGAGGAAAGTGAGGAAGAGAAGGAGAGGTATCCTGACACCTCTTCAGACCAAGGAGATCAAATGCTCTCCATTATACAGGAGGTGCAATCTGGATATGAATCTGAAACTCTCAAACCAGACGAACTGTTGACAGCCCGTCAGATGCAGCATGAGCGATCGTCTTGCCATCATGGTATCAAAGACCATGAGGTAAATCCACACAAGCTGAGGACTTCATCAGACCACAGCAGTAGCATCAGAGAAGTAGGAGAGACATACCAACAGGTTCCTGAGCCTGTGCGATCTCAAAGCCCACTGCAGACAAAGATCAACACCTGGACCTCTCACAGGAGCACCATCTCGCCTGTGTACCAGAAATTCCTGGATGAAGTGGGGGAGGGGCCAATGACAGATGAGCTTCTGAAGTGTCTCGCAGAGGAGCTAATCTCATTGGACGAGACAGACACCTCTGTCGATCTGTATCCTCCAAACCTCCAATCAGAATCAGGAAGCAGAGGAAACAGGACGGGCCCAGGAATGCCAAGACAGAAAATACTCGAGGTGAAGTAAAGGGTTTTTAAAGAGTACAGATCTGTGTAGCATATTAGTTACAATGAAATTCAAATATTTTCTAAAACTGGCATTTGAAATATTAACATGTAAAATAGGAGTGAACAGTGTAAACCACATGCGTTTGATGAATTGGGAGACTTAGATCAGGTAGTGATTAATGTTTATGGTGTTTGACTGAGCCAAAAGGTTCTGGGTGCTAACTGTGGCATCATGTGATGTGCAGCAGGTGTCTTCAACGCTGGACACTGCTCCAGGTGGAGCAGTGGTGGAGGACACCATCACCTGGACTAAAGGAGAGGTTCTGGGCCGGGGAGCCTATGGAACGGTCAGTACCATTGATCCTCCTCACAGAAATATTAATGGGGAACCCAGTCCTCATACTTGACTAGTTTATAATATAGTACTAATATAGTAAATGGACTGCATTTATATAGCGCTTTTATCCAAAGCGCTTTACATTTGCCTCACATTCACCCATTCATACACCGACGGCGGTGTCAACCATGCAAGGTAACAACCAGCTCGTCGGGGTTAGGTGTCTTGCTCAGGGACACGTCGACACTTAGTTAGGCGGAGCTGGGGATCGAACCAGCGACCTTCCGGTTGCCAGACAACCGCTCTACCCCCTGAGCTACTGTCGCCCCTATATAGTACTAATAGACTACTGCTTCATGCATGTTTTTTTGTGGCCTGCAACATCAACTCTGTTTCCACAAAAAAAACCTGTAATCCTGGTTTGATTGATTTCTCCAAATCATTTACTTCCGTGGTCCAACTTTCACAAAATGCGTATGAAGCAGTATTCTCTTATAGTAGAAAATAGTTGAGCATAACAAGCGGGCTCCAACTTCCTTTTCCAGCTCAGTTGAAGTGTTATTCCGGAAGTTAATGTCGTCCCTTGTCCACCAGGTGTTCTGCGGCCTGACCAATCAGGGTAAACTGATAGCGGTGAAGCAGGTGAGCCTGGACACGTCGGAGCGCAAGGCTGCAGACCGAGAGTACAGCCGTCTGCAGGAAGAGGTGGAGCTACTGAAGAACCTCACCCACGCCAACATCGTAGGGTTCTTGGGGACCTCACTACGACAGCACATCGTCTCCATCTTCATGGAGTACGTCCCTGGGGGCTCCATAGCCAGCGTCCTGCACAGGTAAGGGTGGTGACAGGTGCCCTAACCGTTACATTAAAGCCGCAAGACCAATTTGTTTTGATTAAATTGTGTTTTTATTGAGTCTAATCAACTCAATGAAAACTCCACTTCATCAAAACAGCGGGGCAAGCAAAAATTGCTGATTGCAGCTATACAGGTAGCGTTATGTTACACAGGTGATGTTAGTTACAGAAAGTTACTCAGGTGACGTTAAAGTTACATTAACGAGTGATACAGGTGATGTAACAGCGACATTACGTTGTACAGATCAAAGTTACGTGAAGTTACACAGGTTGCTGGGATACAAAACTTTGATTTCCACTCATTCACTCAAAACCTCCAACTGATCCAGTGTGTGTTTTAAATAAGTCTGTCCAACTTACCTCAACAGGTTTGGCCCCTTACCTGAGCGTGTCCTGTCGCTGTACAGCCATCAGATCCTGGAGGGTGTGGCCTACCTCCACCTGAACCGGGTGATCCACCGCGACCTGAAGGGGAACAACATCATGCTAATGCCCACCGGCATCGTCAAACTCATAGACTTCGGCTGCGCCAGGCGCCTCAGCCGCCTCAACCACACCGGCAGCCACAGTGGGGACCTGATCAAGTCTGTCCACGGCACCCCCTACTGGATGGCCCCGGAGGTGCGTGGTGGTGGTGGTCAAACAGGAGTGAGATAGGCCTAGATTTTATATTACTTGACTTTTTGCTGGGAGTTGCTGAGAATAAAAGCGTACAATCAATCAAATACAATCAAAATTGGATCTAAAATAAAAGCTGGACAGAATGCATAGTAGCTATAGTGAATTAGCAATGTTAGTAGATGTTTTTATTGCATAGATGTTTTTATTAGTGGTAGTGCAATTTTGTCTGAGAAGTTTGCCTTTGCAAAATAAGATAATCATTCCAGATTGCAAATTACCAAATTCACAGTAAAGGATGAGCAGAATAATAATAGCATAAGGATTAAAAAGAGATACAAATGGAAAATAAGAAAAACTATCGATATACACAATACGCACATTATGGGCGGCAGCTCGGGAGGTAGAGCGGTTGTCTGGCAACTGGAAGGTTGCTGGTTTGATCCCTGGCTCTGCCAAGCTATTCGTCGAGGTGTCCTTGAGCAAGACACTCAACTCGAACTGCTCCTGACCAGCTAATTGTTGCCTTGCATGGTTGACGCCACCATTGGTGTATGAATGGGTGAATGTGAGGCAATATAAAGCGCTTTGGATAAAAGCGCTGTATAAATGTACCATTTAATACGCAATATATCTTTCAATTTTTTTCATATTCGTAGTGAATTCTGTTTGTATCTTTTCATTTTCTGTAACAACTTTAGGTCATCAACGAGTCCGGGTACGGCAGGAAGTCGGACATCTGGAGTGTGGGGTGCACGGTGTTTGAGATGGCCACCGGAAAACCCCCGCTGGCTCACATGGACAAGATGGCTGCCTTGTTCTACATCGGAGCCCAGAGAGGTTCCATGCCCTCGCTGTCGGACGGGTTCTCAGACCATGCCAAAGACTTTGTCAACATCTGCCTCACCAGGTAAGGGTGAACGCTGAACTTCATCCAATGCAGTTTAGGTTTTTGATCATTCGGCCGTGCCGTAAAGACACTTTTTTGTGTGAGTTATTTAAAATTCTTTAATCTCAAATAGTAAAACTACTAAACATCTACTAAAAATACTAAACTTAACTTAATGTTTAAGGTCCTTAATCATCATCCTAATTATATTATATGTAATTGATTGTTATTCTGAGAAAACAGGCAAGAGAACTGGGGCTCAGTAGTTATGGCTTCTTCACTATCAGAAGGTCATGTGTTTAAGTCCAATTGGAGCTCTGTTTTATTTTAATGTGGTTGTGCTGTGCTCTGGGTTCTTCCTCACCTTCAAATAACATTTACATTTACATTTAGAGCATTTGTTTTTTATCCAAAGCGACTTACAAAAAAGTAACACATTTGTCAAAATAGGGAGACAATATATCGCTGAAGGTATAGCACAATTAGAATAGAACAAGTTACAAGCATTTCCTGGTTGCCAGGTCAATAGAACAAGTTTACAAGCTTACAGTTGCTAGGTTAAACCATTTTTAATGAGGTTTTATGCTCCCTGTTGGTTTTATGCTCCATGCTTTCCTGATCCTAGTGACCAGAAACTGCGGCCCTCGGCGGACCAGCTGCTCAGTCACCCGTTCATCCCCAACAAGAACCAAGAGAACTCTTCGGACACTCAGAGGAGACCCTGCTGTGCCTCCCATCCAGACGGGCTTTGTTATCGGTAGAGGGGCCGCTACAATGGAAGCTGTGTTATCGGTAGCCAGACCGCTACGACAGAAGTTGTGCTATCGATAAATGGATCATTAAGACGGAAGTTTGATAGACGGCCCTCTGCAACGGAAGTTGTGCTATCGTTAGGCGGATCGTTACGACTAAGGTTTGATGGACGGACTGCTACGACGCAAGTTGTTATTGGTAGACAGATCGCTATGACAGAAGTTGTGTTATCGATAAATGGATCGCTAGATGATGGAAGTTGTGTTATTGATAGGATTACACTGAGGATGATGGATACTGGATAGATCAACCTACCAGCCTACCCAGTAGAGTGTACCAACTGGTAGAATAGGGGCCCTTAAATCATTTGCTGTTAGGATAAACTCTTGTCAAATGAAGAGCACTTTGTATGTTATTTGTGGTTAACAATGGAAATATCCACACTGCTTTGAATGTAAGGTTAGTTCAAATTCCCTTCTGCAATATCTGTGCCAATTATTTATAACTAAGTTTTTACATATAACATTTTTACCACTGGATATTGTGTACTAATAAATGAAGTACATTTTGTACATCTTAAATCGCCAGATGAATCCATGTGTAATTTGTGTAGAAGCAATATTTTTTTAAGTGCAGGTAACTAGTGCAAATAATACTTGTATTGTCAAACTCCACCTCTTCACACGTCTTTGTGACAAACATGCACTCGTGTACCATGGCCACACGGGGGCGCCATTGCCTTTTAAAATGAGCACGGCACAATGAAAACAGTGAGAAAGAATATTTTATGTTTTAATGCGTCTTTAAAAAGGTCCCTTATGTGAACGTGTGACTATAACTCAAATAAAGATGGCAGAAGGTGGGTAATGAATGTCGGAAGAGGTCTACTGCCTTTTGTTTGCTTTGTCAAAAAGCATTTTATTTTTCTGTGGCCAAAAGTTAAGTCGCTCGCCCCGGGGGTACAACCAAAAGAGTCGCACCTCTCGCTAAATCAGGCAACCAGCAAAAAAATATTAAAATAAAACTATTCTGAGATAGTACTTGTAATAAATGACATAATTATGACCAGAAGTGATCTTTTTCTCTTTTTAACAGTGCAGGTACGTGAGCTTGCATACAGTCACTGCATAATAACACTGATACACAGATCACATGGACCCGGTCCACACGGTTTAGGTTCCACTAATCTAACCACTAATGTACAGGCAAAAGAGCTCAGTCGAGTCACGTGAGCATTTCTTTTAATGCACTTGAAAGCAAGAGGGCAATGTAAACTTGTAATAGCACTATTAATCAAAATATTGTAATCATTACTCTGAGGCAGGGCCTTTGGCATTCAGCTTAAGGTTTTCTTGGAGATCGAAAAAATAATAATATATATATATATAGAAATTGCATCGCATCGAAGTGACAAGATAAGTGTTTGATGTGCCCGTGTGGCCCGAGGGATTCCCTGGAAATTTGGCACCCCTTCAGGCCATGAAATAATCGACAGGCTCTGGGAAGCACACATACACAACAGTGGAACGCTGCAATCGCGTGACAAAACGCCTGATTCCAACGGTATGATTGGTTGTTCTCTTAAAGGTATATAGACATCTTGTTATACTTACAAGCAGCTCCAAACCTGAGTAGTCGTTTCTGTAGATATATATATCTATCTTATACACATTTGTCTTTAAACATACAAAAACGTATGTACACCTATCGCCGCCTCCGTCGCTGTAAACACGAGTCAGTTCTGCTTTTGAAATCCCTTTGAAGGTCGAAACATGCAGAGCATACGTACAGTATCCAAGTAGAACATATGAGAAGTGAGGAGGAAAGAACTGAATGAAGTGGAGCCACGGTAACGCTAAAAATAGAATCATTTCCACTAAACTAAAAAAAAAAAAAAGAAATGAAAGAAGATGTTAAAAGGAAAAGGAAACCGAAGCAGGTCCTCTACGTTCCTCACAGCTGCTGATCAACTAAATCATTACATTTCAAAGAACATTTGAAGTGAAGAATGGAGAAAATGTCACTTTCCGCCTCTTTCCAGTATTAACACTTTCACTGTTCCCCCACGTGGAAATATTTTGTGAAATGAACGTCCCCAGTTTGTGGAAAATGGAAAAATCATACTCCAACGCACCCAGATCCATTCAGGCTATGGAGAACAAAGCAGCAATTTCACATACTTGGAGTAACGGACAGGATTTACCATCGCTGTCCGGAGATCTGAAGATCTGGAAGCATCATTTCATTGTAGTTTTTTTTTGCATCTTCTCTTCTTCCCCCCTCTTGTTTTCTGTCTTTAAGCAAATGGTTTACCATTTATCACATTGTAGCTTTTTATGTATTTTTTATCCTTCCTGTGGGGGGGTGGGGGAAGTGTAGTAAGTCTGGGGTGCCTTGCGTGGTCCTGTGGCTGGTGGCCTGGTCAGCGAGGGTTACGGTTGCCGGGGGTTACGATCGCCGAGCGCCAGGCTCAGTGTCTCTGCTCTCCTGCCTCATGTGTCGGCTCGCTAGCGGCGGCTGGCACCTGCTGGGACGCCCACAGCCCACCTAGGTGGGAGGAGGACACACAGGGAGGAGGTTAGCCAGACTGCACTATAGGAGAGCACCAAGGAGCAGCAAGAGATGGGGAAGAGGAGGAGGATGTACCTGCAGTGCTGGCACCTCCTTTCGAGCTTTTGCTGGCTTTGGAGGAGGAGCCAGACGAGGAGGAGTGTTGGTTGTGGCTCGCGTCCGGATGCGTCCTCTTGCGGGACGACAGAGACGTCGACAGCATCGCGGCGGTCTCCGTGGCGACCGCTCCGGCTGGTCCGCTCCCGTTGCCGCTGTGTGCGTGGCCGGCGTGCTTCTGATGCCGATGGAGGCCGTGCTCGCTGCCGCGGTGCGCATGCTTCTCCTTGCTCACCAGCGGACTGGAATGTTTACTTCTGCTGCTGCTGTTGTTGCTGTTGCTGTTGTTGTTGTTGTTGGCGACCGCCGCCGCCGCCGCCGCCGCCGCCGCCGCCGC
>OMKP01083380.1:0-16555 GCA_900302375.1 Bathygadus melanobranchus | reverse complement strand
GGGGGGATTGTTTCACAAATGAAAAAAGGAACCTGCTTGTGTGGTTGGTCCTGTTAAATGACCTCGAAGAACAGTTTTTAGTGCCGTAAAGGTAATTCGATTTCCACATAACTCCCCAGAATGTTTTGATCGGCCCGTTTAATTGATTTGTGCGTGTTGTTTTTTTTACACCGTAGGATGCATGTTTAGTGTGTATGTGTAAGCCGAGCATTTAATTAACTTCGAATACAGTTAAGGTTGGCTCAACACAACGTTCTGCCACTTGACGCAGAGAGAGGCACACGCAGTTGGATTTCTTTGTCAATATGTGAATAGGGATGATCTATCTTTCTATAGAGAATAACTCTTGTACAAAGAGAAGTGGACGACTTACCATGTTTTTGCTTTTGGATATTTCCGAGGAGACTCTAAAAATTGTAAAATGCGGAAAGGTCTATTTTTGTAGTTGTTTTTTTTTGTTTGTTTTCTACTCTTTGGGTGTGCATGCCCTCGGGAGAGACTGTGCTGTTCTAGAACATTGTTAGGAAAATAAATTGGACGTAAGATTTCTATTGTATATTGGAACACTCATTTGAGTTTCATTCCATCGGTGCGTTCGTCATAACATTGCAACGTGTGTTGTGACGTTTGACTCAAAAGTAAACTAAGACTTTTAGGGTTTTAAACAGCTGTCGTCTTGCTATATATTTACGCTTCAGAGCTGCGGCCGTTCGTACTGAACACGTCGAAGGGTAATTGTTGAACACGTGTCATCCTCAAGTGCTGATGTAGTGTCGCCATAGATACCTGCCGTTTCATGAGGCTTTATTTTCAGTCTGAATTCACGTTCTTTGAGAGATGTTTGTGTGCGAAGAGGTCCTCACTAGCAGAGTAGTGATACACAGTGCCTTTCCCAGCTTGAATCTCTAGTGTGTTGCTCCTTGTGTGGGTGTGTATGGTTTTCATCAAGTGAATTAAAGTGTATAAGTGACCTTATTGAAGCTTGTCTGTTTATTACATCTTAGTAAATCCTATTCATGCATCATAAAATGTCATGAAAATGATCGCAAATTAAGGGTAAACACAAATGGCACAGAACATCTGTAATGTAAAATGAAGTATTGTATTATGGCAAAGATTAAAACCTGAAGCGGCAGTGCTATAGTCCATGTATTGCAAGTGTTGATCTTTGGTTAATTGATTAAATGGTTTTCAAACAGTTCTGAAAATGTGATTAAAACACCAGGTAGTTATCTTCACCTACTAGTAAACAGGCATGGCAGCAAGTACCAAAAAACATGCATACGCTGGACCAATAACTGGAAAATCACCCCACCTATAGGCCACTATAGGAATAACCACAGTTACACATTGGAATGAGATTTATTTATAAAAAGTTATAAAGAAGCCTGTTCGTACTTATAGGGACACAGTTTCATTATCGAACCTCAGCACTTGTACACAATGTAAATGACGGTAATACAACCAAAAGCTGTTGCTTCTCCATTACCAGGTGTGGACATTTTTCTCCAATAAATGACATCTTTTTTTGTTTAAACAATGCCACGTTTTCGTCTAGCCAATGGTTAGTGCGCACACTGGCCGACCCAGCGCTTGTGAGGACGACACTGGGACGGTAGGGAGGAGACCGGCTTCTGCTGCCGTTGGATGTGGACCCAGCGGTCCCGAGCGCGTGCATGGCCGGCAGCATAGGCTCCTCCCCCTCAGACAGCCCGCAGGCGACAAGACCGAAGGGACACGTTGACGTCGGCCACTCGACGTTAAATGCGACGTCGTGCACATACGAGTCACTACACTAAATGAGAAGTGGACATGCCGTCTACAAATGAACTACAAAGAGGTCTCTCAGAGGTCAAAGGTCAGCATGGTGAAACTGATGTATGCTGGGCCACCATCAGATAAGACACTAGCTACCAAATTAATTCACGCGCCCACCTTGGACCACACAAGACGGCTGATCCCATTCATAAAAAAATATAAAGAAAAATACAACTCAAATCAAGTTAAAATAAACCCAAACATTTGGTACTTGCTAATAAACGTTCCTTGTCCTCATTGGAAGGTAACCAGCAACCATGCTTTATATATGGTCAGAACGTGGAGAAACATCCGCCACAGTGACAGGCAAACAAACAGGAAAGCAAAGCCACTTGTCGGCCTTCTGGTGAAGTCTTTGGGGAGCTAAATCAGTGGGCCTTCTTGGCGGAGCCGAACCCGGAGAAACCCATGACGGCCGCCATCTCGTCGTCCTCCTCGAAGTCCACGTCCTCCTCGGCCCTCCTTTTCCGCTCCTTCAGCTTCTCCTTCTTGTAGGCCTTGGCTTTCTCCTCCTGGGACAGCAAATGGAACGGTGGAGTTACAGTACAGTCGTTCAAAACGAGAGTGATGAAACGGCGCTTCAAAAAAGCTGTTCTTTCAAAATGTACGAATGTATAAATATTTTCGACTTCAGGCGCACATCTCAATAGATCTCACCTCTTCTCGGAGCTCCTTCATGCGCTCCTCAAAGTCATACTCCTTCTGTTTCTCCTCCATCCTCTTCTTGTTGGCGTCAAAGCGCTTCTTCACCTGGTCCAAGGAGGAGCGCTCCACCCGCATGGACATGCCCAGGTTCCTCTGGTCTGCACAAGGAGATGACACAAGGACACAGACGCATCAAGACAACGGCAATCACCTCTGTTGACGTTGTGCCCGGTGACGGGTTCAAGGACACGTCCTCTTTTACTCACGCTTCTTCCCGTTGATGTGGTCCAGGAAGTTAATGGAGTCCTTCACCACGCAGTCACAGACGTTACAGTAGTAACTAGGAGGAGGGAAAACAGACAGGTCAGCCACACATACACAACCTGAAACAGAAATTGTGAGCAGGTTTTTAGCTCGATAAACATTTCAACGCTAACCACTAGCATGTGCGCTGTGGATAAACATTTGTTATTCACTGTCTGAACCAAAGAGGTCGTCCCACAATAAAAGCAGGTGGGGTCACCGCCTTGGGCAGCCACGACAACTAAGGCTCTAGCGGCAGTACCCTCCCATCTCCGCCTGGGGCGTGGTCTTGGTGATGACGATGGTCTTCCCCAGCTTGGACTCCAGGTCCACCTTGTAGTCTCGGTGGCGCAGGAGCTCCCGCTTGACTGGGGGCACGGGTTTCCCTGAGAAAACACCACATTATGTCCGGTTTCACTAGACATGTTTATAAAAAAATACAGACATTACAACTCAATCAAGTATGTCAACAATGACGCCATTTGTATTAGCGTAGCATCGTCACCTAAAGCTTTATTACTAATGTCTATTAAACTACCTATTCTCATATTAAAATCGGTTTTATCCCAAGGATTTGGGGATCAATTTACCATCTTTCTTATCGCGCTCTTCGTCGAGGCGCTTCTGGGCCATCTGTTCGTACTCATCTTTATCCCACTTCCGACGAAAGTCGTTCTTATTATTGAACTGTAAAAAAGAAACACACACACAAGAAAAGAGAGGACAAGGCTTATGCGGGGCCTGCTGAAATTAAACCTATAGAGTGGGACTGGAAAGTAATAACACACATCAGCAACACACGTGGGCACATCATAAATGCACAAAGCTGGTCAGCTAGCAGAGAAAGTTCATTATGACTTGCTGCTACATAACTGAGGTAGACATTCAATGTATTTATAATAAGCCTGAATACGTGCATATGAATGTCTTGTATGGTAAAATGCATACGTAAATTATATACATATATTACATTCAATTTCAAATATGGAAAAGACGAACATCTCCAGCAATTAAAATTTCAACATTTTCCAATTTCTGTCGAAGAATGAAATGATGAACGACGACGCCGCCAACAAACCGGGGCCATCATATACTGTTGTCATATACTGTTGTTGGTCACGAACCACTGAACTACATCAAGTACATGTGGTTTTATGAAGAGCCGTGAGCACATTTAAACATGTTTACGATGTACCAACATAGTGGTCACCGCCGTTTTCTTAAACTTAAATATATTGTTGAAATAACAATTGTATTACACCTTCAAAAATACTTACACCACTACCGGACGCCATCTTGTTTACCTTATGACTAAATCCGACTGTCGCAAAACGATTTGTTTTCAAGACAGACACACTGCCACCTAGCGCACCGGAGAGTACATTTAAACGTCAAATTACGTTCAACGTTGTCCTATGACAAGCCATTATATATTATTATCTAAATATTCTAAATTAGTTCTAATTAGTAGTAGATTCATAATAGAGTAGCTTACAATACAATTACCTTCAGGTTATTCTTTGATTTAAGAAGAAAGAAAGCTGAATAACCAACCACGCCAAAGAGTGTAGACGCGTGGGTCCAATAAGCGTGAAATACATGGTGAACTGCATGGTGAAATACATGGTGAAATGCATAGTGAAATGCATGGTGAAATGCATGGTGAACAGCATGGTGAACTGCATAGTGAAATACATGGTGAACTGCATGGTGAAATGCAGCACGTGGATATAAACCCTGCCGTATAAAAAAGGCAGTGCACAGGATGGATCCAACTAAAGTCCTTTACAAATGCATCCGCACTTGGTGTATGCAACCACTGAAGACATTAGAAGATAACGTTTTTTAATGCCTGTGTATGTGGTTCCACATACCCCTTCACTCGATTGGGATGTTCTCTGCTATTCTAGATGGCTCTAAGTGTTGCATAACATTTTTACATTTAGATTTACATTCAGGGCATTAGGCAGACACTTTTATCCAAAGCAACTTACAATAAGTACATTTGTTGAAAGAGGGAAACAACACTATATCGCTGATGGTACAGTAAGATTTGAATAGAAAGTTTCAAGCACTCATGATTGTTAGGTTAACAGAACAAGTTTCAAGCTCATAATTGCTAGGTTGACCCCTTGTTGTAAAACAGCATGGTAGCCAGGATACGATGCCACACAATGTTAAATAATATTTCAAGACTTACAAACATACAGGATTGCTACATAATGCAAGTACAATTTTTAAGTGCCAGGACGTACAAACATACAAGTGCAAGGGGTCCAGGGGGGGATGAGATTCATGAGGTGAGGTGGAGGGGTCTGTAGAGCTATGTCAGCTATGCAGAGTCCAGGTGAACTCTGAATAGGTGAGTCTTGAGTCTCTTGCGGAAGTTGATTAGAGACTCTAACGCTAACCGATGTCAGGACAGTCCTGACATCGCTCATTGACGACGCTCATTCCACCACTGTGGTGCAAGGACAGAGAAGAGTTGTGATGTTTGTTTGTTCTTAACGATGGTGGTACCAGCCAGCCAGCTGAAGTAGTTGAGCGGAGCACTCGAGCTGGGGCGTGGGGTCTGACTAATGCTTGAAAGTAGGTGGAGGCAGTTCCACTGACACTGCCTTGTAGGCCAGCACCAATGTCTTGAATTTGATGCAAGCGATTACAGGGAGCCAGTGGAGGTTGCGGAAGAGGGGGGGTGACATGGGAGAACTTTGGTAGGTTGAACACGAGGCGTGCTGCAGCGTTTGACTGCAAAGGTTTGATTGCGGAGGCCGGGTCCGTCTACCTGTGTAACGTCGCCCCGCCCACATCACCTGTGGGCAATTAAAATCCGTCTCTTTCTATAGTGGCATCTATCGGTGCCCGGCGGCGAATTCAAACAGCACGACGACAGGGATGGAAACCACGGCACACAGCCCGCTGACTAACTCCAGGTAACGTCGCCATTGCATTACAATTGTCCAAATTAAGAAAATTGGTTTATCAGTTTATGTGCCGCGTGGCTACAACACAACCCCACAAAGTCTATGTGCGCTTTTGTGCAGTATATTTAAAAAGGTTGTTCATAGTTTAATGAGCTAGTTTGATGAAAGAGATTCCCTAATGTAGCTTTTGTGTGCAGCAACAGACCCAAGTTTATCATCAGGGTTTTTCTGGCTCAAAATCAGGCTTAGATGTTAACTTTGCGTGACAGCGACCGCGGTCGGCCCTGCTTTGTGTGCAGGTTTTAAAATATGAATATAATATGAGGATTTGTAAGCAACTGAAACTGGTTTAAAGTGGCATAATTAAAACGCTAGAGTGCCTTTCAAACAGAAAATCCATATTTGTGCATCTTGCACAAATATGGCTGGCTAACTAATTAGTTTTATTTTTTGTTGTGGTTATTGGTTTGGCAATTAACGTTCTTTTATTAACTTTGTAATGATGCAGTATTACGAGCCTAACTAGCCAGGATACTCTTGTATGATCGCTCGGCTCGCCCGCTCATGACTTGCGTCTGTTCCTCTCAGTCTATGAAAGGCAGCGCAGGTAGTACGCGTATATACTACGTAATGATCGTATAGCGGCACCCGCTGGACGCATGAACGAATTGCAGCAATAAATGCATGGATAATTTTTGTCGCGATTGAGCTCCTAGAGGCTTAGGCGGGGTGAAAAAAGCCGATGTGTGTTTCCGATCTAATGGAAAATGGTTGACTCACTATAACAAATTGCCTATCCATTTCTTTCATCCACAGCCTATGTTTTGGCCCTGGTTCATGTTTGTGTGCCAAAGGTTGGTCCACAGCGGTGTGGAATGGCCTTCCTGAGCGGCCCCTGGGTGTTACCCCAAGGGACTCCTCCTGCTATAGCCCAGAGCCCTGGCTCTTGCCTGGCTGCAGCTATGTCTACGACAGCCTGGTTAGGTATGTGGTTCCTCTGCTGCTGAATATGAAGATCTCATATTAAAGGGCTAGAATGTGACTTTATAGTTTAGTTTTTCTGCACTGAAGTAGTGAGCAAATATTTGGCTCCATAAAATGTTTAACATCATTCCAGCAGTTCCTCTCCAAATCGATCTACCCCCACCAGGAGCAGTATTCATGAGGAGAAGGGACCCTTGGCTAGCAAACCTCGCAGGTTCACCTCTCAATTCTTTAAGCCATAGGAAACCGTCTATTTGTACATTTCCGGATGAAAATGCGTGATACGCATATTTTCGAGTATTTCATCCCACAGTGAATGTGGATCTAAAAGTTAGGCCATGTTTCCCAATTAGATCATCTATCCTAGAACGCTGCATTCTGAAAGTGTCCACTAGCAATGTTGCTGTAGGAACAGATGACCTGGAGAATGTCAAAAGGTCTGCAATGTTTTGCTTTTAAATGATTGTCCACCAATATTCACTGTCTTGGTTGCATGCATTTCCACTGGGGTAGGGCTTAGGTTTTTTTCTGCTTGTCAGATGAATTAAAATCTGAAATATTGTTTCTCATAACTTCAGAGTTAATGTGAGGGGCATAGTCAAGACATTATGCAGCAGTTTTGAATGTGACTTAACTGCTCAGTGATAGATTGGTGCTTAGCTGTTGTGCTAGTGTTTCATTAATGGACCCTGTGGCCTCATCTCCTCTCAGACCCCAGCTGGGCCGCTGGTACGGCCGCTCCCTGGATCCCAACAACACAGAGACTAATGCTGCAGTTCTGAAGAGACGCCAAAAACAGATACAGTACGGCAAGAACACCAGTGGCTACCAGAACTACCTCCAGCAGGTCCCAAAGTAAGGGCAAGGTTCTGCTTGCCAGTGACTAGAGTGTGATAGTATGGTTGAGGGAGAGACTAGAAAATAAACAGTGTGACCCCTGCAAATCCTGTAAGCGCCCTTGCTCAAACTCAAAGTTAACATGATCAAAGTTGTACGTTGATGCACTGAGCCCTCACATCGCAATTCGCTTGTCTCATTGTGATTTTGGTTGGGGTGATCTCTAGTGCCAGGAATCCTGCTCATACTCCACTAGGCAATCCTAATTTAGTTGTTCTCTTCAAGCCTGCATGAGTCTTCCAGCATAGTAGTACTATACCTAAAGATGACAAATCTACAAGCCTAGTGCGCAAAGGAACATCTGGATTCTTGTGTTGTTTCTAGGCACCTCAGAGACCATAAGGTCCATCCTTCCACTCCGAACAAGTATAGGAAATACAGCCGGCGTTCGTGGGACATGCAGGTGCGACTGTGGAGACGGGCACTGCACATGTGGGACCCCCCATCTGAGAACCAGATGGAAGGTTCTGAGACTCGGGACCCTGTGGATCAGCTGTAGGTGGCATGACATTGAATTTACATTCAGGGCCTTGCACTTGTTTGTTTTTTTTGGGGCCACATATTTTTTACTATGTCATTCAGTTGGCTGCTGAGTGGTGTTCTTAAAGGAAAACCAATTCCTCATCTGTTTGCACTAGTCCACGGGCCACTAGCACATTGTTAAAAATGCTTTCTCACAGACACCTTTTTTACTTTTGGGGTGGGGCTATGTTGCTGTTCAAGCTTTCTCACTCGCTACAATCAGGTTTGGGGATGGATGATTTGGACCAGGATCAATCAACCCACCACTATGTAACCCACTAAATCACCTTTTTAATCTAAAAGTTGTTTTAGGGTTTGGTTTCCTGCAATGCGTTGCTCTGACAGGCAGTGCCAGTTGGAGAAGATGACTTCAGAGCTGTGTGAGGATGGGGAGAAGCACATGGTGAGAGAGGAGACTCCACCGGCCTCCGAGACCTCCTCGTTGTCTCCTCTTTCTGTGGCCGGCCTGCTGGACCTGCACAGCCCCCCTCAGCTGTCCCACCTCTACCTGGTAAGACAGGCCCCTTCTCTCACCTCGCACAGGTTAACTTGACTACTGTGTTCTACTCTACATTTAGATGGTCAGTTGGGTAGATGTTGGCATTTCATGCTCCTTATTTTACTTTATAATTGAAATTGTTTCTTAAACTGTTACCTTCTAATATTGTTGACTGGGAAGCTCAGGAGGTAGAACGGTTGTCTGACAACCAGAAGGTTGTTGGTTCAATCCCTGGCTCCGCCTAGCTAAGGGAGGTGTCCCTGAGCAAGACACCCAACCCCAACTGCTCCCAACAAGCTGGCTGTTGCCTTGCATGGTTGACACCGCTGTCGGTGTATGAATGGGTGAATGTGAGGCAATGTAAAGTGCTTTGGATAAAAACGCTATATAAATGCAATCCATTTACCATCAAAAAACATATTTAAAGTGTCCATTTTAGAAAAGGCTATAATTGGCAACTAGTAGGAAATGGCTGCAAATCATAATTAATGCTTTTACTTATAAAATCAGTGTGTGATGTGTGCTACTTGACTCAAAGTATTTATGTGCAACCACTAAAGAATTTTAGTAGTTTTCCTATCTATTTTTTTGATTGTGTTAAACCTGAACGCTCTGGTTGCTCCAAGCTACCTGAGAGGAGCCCCAAGCCTCCTCGCTCGCCACCTGGCCTAAACTACTCCTTCACAAGTCAGCTGACTACAAATGAGAACATGAATGGTTGGCTACGTTTCCTTCTTGAAGGGGGCCATGGTCATGGTGCGTATGAAATTACCCAATTGCTACATGCAAGACTATTTTTAAAATTCACTTTAATCTATTCTGTAATTTGTGGAAGAGTTCAACACGGCCCAGTAAACAATTTAAAGACAATATCTTGACATGTATGCTGATAAATTGTGGGCCTAATCTACGATTTATCAATTCGATAGACCGATGCCAACATGTAACACTAATTTTGTCAAGGACCATAATCACTTTTCTCCTGTCTTCTAGATCTTTCCCCTGATGACCAGCAGGTCCCAGTGGCCACTGATCACCTGTCATGGAGTCCATACTGATCATTCTGGAATGTTCAAGCAATCCACAATACTTCTTTTTGTTTGTTTTTTTCAATGAAGGTCAGTGCCCATTGGGCTGTGTTCTAATTCTACAACATCCACCATCACCTGCATGAAGACTGTTGCACAATGAATTCTGGATCCTTGGCTTTCATCAGTAGCAAACTTGCTGTCACTTCCTGTTTTTGATCTTTAGTGTTTCTAAACCTTGTTTGAGGCTGTGTAATGTGTTGTCTCTTGACTGTTTTTTTGTTTCATATACAGTGGGTTGTCTTTTAAGATGGCTGTGATGTGTATAATGCTGAAATTCTAGTCGGTTCCAGGACGATGAGAACCCCCGGTACAGTACTGTCCCAGTCATATTGGCGTCATGGCAATCACCATTTAGGCAAGCTCCCTCCAACCTGTGACGCCATTTTATAGTTCAAACCTCTGACCTAGAGGTAGACATTTCCCAGTTGGCTTTGAAAGCATCTGTAGGCTGAACAGATGGGGAGGATTGGAGTATTGAGAGGACTACCTCCACACGCAGACTGCACCTAACTAGTTTAGTTTGTCACGACCCTCACGCTCAAGATTTATTTGGTGGTTTTATTGTCTTTTTTCACCAAAACAATTTAGTTTGCACTCATTCTTTGACATAATGACACTTTGATTTACTAATTAACTTGTACTATATAAGAATTATTTTTTTTCACTTTGTTTGGACATTTTCTACTGCTCAGTTCCCTCAGCTGTGTTTTCTTAAAGTGTTACTGGGAAAGGCTGTCTTTGTGTTGTACGTTTGACTTTTTTGTTTCTCAATGTCATTTTGTGCAGCTTGAATATTGAGACTATAATGGAAATATTTAAAAGGATCAAAACTAATAAAGATGGAAAAATGTTAATCCAAATCTTTTGGTTTTTTGTTTGATCAGAGGTATGTTAAAATGATTTGAAACCTGAACCACGATCTGTTGCGCATGCCACCTTTTTACGTGTATACATATCGAGTCAATGAGCCGACCATATAATAAGATTATACGAGTCTCATTTGTTGGAGCATGTAGTAAGTGTTGATAGACAATCAAGCGCAACTAACGTGCCAGAGCTGGTAAACAAGCGATGTAGGCTATTATAAACTACAAGTCCCATCATCCAAATAGCCATGCGTTGGGAGGCTAATTTTATACCTACAAGAGGCATGTTTAAAATGTAGGCCTAATACAGATATCTTACTTTTAGTCTACGGTGTTTAATAAACAGTAAACATATTTTTTTATTTAGATTCCTTATATCACAACTCGCGTCTACGCTGTCGTCCCTCCTCCTCTGCTGGCACCGTAAACGCTATTTATGAATTCCGATCGCTCACGGGCGTGTGGACGCAATTAAAAAAATACTCGAAATAAGACGACGCTGGGAATTGATTGTACGTAACGATATTTTCACATGAAAAACGGGACTTTTTCGATGGAGGTTTCATAGAAATGTAATCCGACTCGACATTCAGTCACTGGAAGGAAAAAAAAAAACCAGCATTGGAACAGACGAGCGGTACGGTGTTTTGCTTTTTTAATACTAGGTCAATACACCCGAGACGCACATTCTGTACCGACACCGTACGACCTGCTCAACTCCAAATCGGTTAATCCATTTTAGCCGGTTAACCTGCGATCGGTGGCGGTTTGGACGAGGTAAGACCATCTCATTCCACACCAGTAAGACGACCGCGCATCGTTGTGTCTGTAACGGAAACCATCTCTATCTCTCGCGCCGCCTTCGCAGCATCCAATTGTGCGCGGCTCGCCGTGTTTTCCAACACGCGAGCACAGTGGTCCAGATAGGCCGGCTGACGGTAGTAACGGTAGCTGCTGGGATTATTAGCATTATTACCACGGGCTCCACTGATGTGTTCATGGCAGCCATTATTCCTTTAACACAGGTTATATAGGGGTGGCGTGATGGGGGGCGCCCGACCTACGGCCGTAGCCGTGCGATTGTAGATATCTTTCTGACATCAGACGGCCGTCGGGTAAGTTACAATGTTGATCTTCCAAGCTAACGATGGAACAGGTCAACATGAGCTAGCTAGTGTTAGCTGCTACTACTAGCCACAAGCCCCTGTGGATGCAACCGAGCTAACCTAAGCACACTGTCTGGTCTGCAAACGCGATCCTATTTATTGTATGTTATAAATGTTGCCAGCTATTTTCCGCTCAGAAAATCATGCACGGTGTATTTTTTTTAGGGGACCGACCTTCAGCAGTGTGGGATGTAATTATTTAAATCAAAATGAAATGTGTGAAATTGTAGTGGTATGTGTTCCAAATAAACGCAAGTTAGCTAATGCCGTGGCGTTCCTTATCATGTGGTAATCTTGCCATTTATCGTTGTTCAATATTTAGCGCATTGATTTATTTGAATGGGAATGTAGCTCTGTTAGCATTTCCTATTGAAAACAAGGGACTGCGCTAGCCACGGGCTATGAGCAGATTATGCCAAGCGGCCCTTGGTCAGTCATCACAGTGCAATGGCACCTTGTTAGGTACACAAAGTGTCCGTTTTCATTCAGCAGAGCCCGCTACCACATCTTAAGACTGTCAGAGAGATCCAATATAAAAAGAAAATGGGAGTATTTTTTTCGTTGATATTTTAACCTAATATTAAACGCACCGGCTGCAAAATAACAGCAAGTGAATCCTAAATCTGGTCGTAAAATATTATGAACGTCACCAATATTGAAAGGCGATTGGACAAGGCTAGTGGGTTTTACTTTGTTATTTAGAAACATTATTTTGACTACCGTTAACGGGGCACCTTTGGGAATAACATTACTCTCCACACATAGGCGCAATTATTACTTTCATGCAATTGTTGCTCACACCCAATTGCCTAGCAATCTTATGCCATCCAAGCAGTCGTTCATGCTGTCATATTGAGCTACAAGTTTTAGTACACATCGCCCTGGCCCGTGCTAATACTGGGGTTGAAATGTGTGTGAACAGTGAGCCACTGATTTGACCTGTGTTACCTGTACTCAGTCCAGTTGGGAACAAATGGTCACAGATCACTTTGAAGTAATCTGTGACACAGTACAGAATTAAGCAAGAGCTCGCATTACCATTTTGGCACAAGCCTTCCAATGCCACTTCTGAATAGACAGATGCATACAGATTCTTGGAAATTAATATAGGCTATTCTTAAAGACCGAATGGAAAATAAATGGTCTTGTAAATGATCTTGTATAGCATTAGGCATCATAGTAGTACATTAGACATAATAAAACAAATGTTTTAATGTGATATGATTCGAGGGTGCGTGTACAATCTACATTGTACTGTGTGAATCATAGATTAGCATAGGTCATTCAATTTGATCCCATCTTCTACATTCCATGTTTTGGTGGATCCGTGGCTGCCAAGGTCCAACCCCAATTTCATGTTCTTGGGAGTCAGCTCGATTGATCGTTTGGACTATTCATTGTTTGAGGATGTCTGATGCCAGCAAACTAGCTTGATGGACGACAGATTTGTGTTTTTAGTCTTGCTCCAACCTCACATTTTCAGAATTGCCCGTGGATAGCTGTTAATGTGATTTGTGTTCGGTATTCAATGGAGGGCACATGATTTTCAGGAACATACACTTATTTCTATCAGAAAAATAATCAGCTTCCAGAAAAAAACGACAATGTATTTTTACTTGTGTCAAATATTTCTGATTATAATAACAAGGCAGGATAATAAGTACGTTTCTGGAAAAAGACATAATACTGTATGTAATATCCTACATCTGTGGGAGTGTGTGAACTGCATAGACGAGTGTAATTTCTCCCACCTTGCCTCTTCGGAATAAAGTGGTTGAAAACTCACACAGTCCCCCTGATTTAGTCTGTAATGGCAGCTAACTGCTGCACACAGCTACATCACACGTCATCCTTTTAAAAAAAAAACCAAAGAAAGGATTTATGTCTGTTGAATTGACACTGACCCTCAGTGGGATTGTTTGACTTGGAACGAAAGCAAACAATTTCTATGTATTGTTGATTTTGACACCTAATAGTGCATCCTAAAGGGCAACAACTGACCTTCTTGCCCTATGCCCTTTGTGAGTCACCCTCTTGAATATGCTGAGCTAGACTCTCGGCTATCCATTTGATTCATTTTTGTATTCATTTGACTATCTACTAATGATGGCTTACCTGCTTTTCTCTGCTTTAGGTGAGTTGTCGGGAGGGGACTGCTGGCTCAAATATGTCTTTGTGATAGTGGGAGGGGCTGCCTGTCCCCGAGGAGGAAAGGAGGAGGAGTCTCCCAGTCTTAAGTCCCTCCCTGTCCTCCTGAAAACGGACCCAACGGACCGACACCTAAAAGGACACACCTCTCCCCTCCCTTCTCCCCCTTCTCCTCCTCTTCCTCTCCCTTCTCCTCCCTTCTCCCGTCCGTTTGCTCCACTTGGCCCCGTCTCTTGGCCCCCTCCCTCGCCACTCTCCCCCGGTGCCTGCCATCATGCCATGGTCACACTTCTGGTGGTGGAGGGGTTGAGGAACCAGACTCTGAAAGGGAACGCTGCTCAACCTGGGGACATCTACCTGGTAAGGCTGCAGTACACAAAATGGCCAACTGTTTTCAACACGACAAATTTTCAACCGTGGCCCCCTTTTTTCCTTTTTTCAAAGAACTCTGTTTATTGATTTCTTAATGTTGAAGCACTTTGTGAGTGACGGTGTCGTGTTATAGTAGAAAAAGTGAAAAAACAACAATACATAACAACTACAAGGACAACACAACACAAACAGCTTGGTCATGTCTCACATATTACAGTAAAAAATAATAATAACAAATAAGTCATTCAAAATAATAAGCCAATAAGATGTAATGGGATATTTTCAAGCCGTAAATTATCGACCATTTCCTTTACACAGGCCAAAATGTAACCATGATGAGCAATGAGCATATGCTCCAACATTATATAATATACATATTATTTGTCCATATAGTTAAAGTCGCCCTTTGCCTGATGTCTAGAGATCTGGAAGAGATTTGGATATTATACACTCACCCACTGACCACTGATCGGTGCTCGTCCTCCGCATGAAGCAGCATGCAGCGGTACATATAGAGGTCTGACCGGTGCCCCCCCTCGCTCCGAGACTGTGAGGAGACTAACGGTGTCCGACAACATAAACGATGACACACTCCGTTCCGTTACCCTCATGCACACATATCGCGATCGCAATATCTGTACAAATAATCGTTTTTACCATATCGTTCAGCCCTAATGCGCACCACAGAGAAAGGTTTAAAAATATGTTTTTCTTCCATTACGGTGATGGTTACTACTTTTCTGTGCCGTAGTGACATTATCAAAACATCAAGCCATCCTGTCAAATGAATCCACCCTGGAATGTTGGATTCAAAGTAGCTTACATCTTTAGGGAAAAGTCATTTGTCCATCACAAGGTAATTTAGGGGAACCTAGATTAAGGGGATGCAATGTTAGCCTCTTCAGCTGTGTATTTTCGTTGCCCTCTCCACTGTGGTAATACTTCTAAATTGCACTTGTGTGTGTGTGATCTAAACAAAGGACACATTTCTGGCAATTGCAATTGACAAATCAGTTGTCTTCAGTATCGCCAGTTTCACCCATATTTGGTCTGTTCTAAATGCCTGTCTTTGAACGCAATCGTGACCGTGGTCTTATCTCCTCTCTTATCTCGCTTATCTCTCTTTCTCTATTTTTGTCCATCTGTCTGCCCCGGTCTTCTGCCTGTCTTTCTGTTTTAGTCCCTGCTGGACCCTAAAAACTTAACACATTGCTGGCCCCCAGATGGCTTGATGCCAGGTGAGTAATGAGTATAAACACTGCTTGAGTTTAGTACAGGGGCTGCTTTATTGGTGTAAGACTTGGCACTAAATTACAACACGAGCCACATCAATGATGTCATCGAGATTCAGGATGTTTTATGCAACGTTAATCTAAGAAGTACATTTCCGGCCATCTCAGTTTGAGCTACGAGATTACATTTTCGTGCACCCAGAAAACAGGTGTTTAGTCATTCATAAAGTGCCTTTGAGTGGTAAATGGCGCAGTTTTAAGGGGCTTTGGATTCTCACACCAAATTCACCCGACTCGAGTATATCAACACAATGTTTTGGTTTCCTGTGGCTCCACAGATCCTAAACAGAGAAACTATGGGGCTTTTATCTATAATTAGCTCCATGTTAGTCACAAGGTCTTGTGACATGTATTTTATTTATTCAGGCTGTTTATTGTCTCAGTTGTATAAGCACATTGTTAACTTTTGGGACAGAATTAGATGTTTCCATTTCCAACACACAAGCCGTCTGGTTGTGTCCATAGCAACATGGCCTGGCGTGTACTGGCCTTATGTTCTAGCACAATAAGAATAAGGGATTACAGTTGTAAGAACATGGAATACACAACACATGAGTAATTATTAACCTATCACATGGAATGAAAGCAATGTGTGTAAATGAGTACAGGCGAGTTCACACATACAAATGGCAGTTGATTTAGGCGAGTTAGTTGAGTTATTGATTTGAGATGGATTGCTGAGTAGCTGAGAATTTTTTTTAATCAGTGGTAGTCACGTGCAAAGCAACAAGGTAATAATTAGTGTCACTCACCGCTGTGTAAAGATGGTCTTATCTCTCTCCATCCCAGAAAGCAGCTGTTGGCAGCTGTGCCCTCCCTCCAAACCTGGCCTGCAGGGGGGGTTACTGAGTTCCAGTTTCCCCCCTGGCCCTGTGCCCCTCATGCCCCAGGACCCGCACCTCCAAGAGGGGGGAGACCCCTTGGATCCGTCCCCTCCTTTCCCCCATCAGCACCCGGCCCTGGCGCCCAGCGCGTCCGCATCTCAGCTGTCTCTCCCCGGAGCGGTGGCGGCTCCGCCTGGCCCCGGG
>OMKP01083377.1:0-10755 GCA_900302375.1 Bathygadus melanobranchus | reverse complement strand
TAAGTAAGTAATCAGAGGACATTGGTCCTTTTATTTGCCACACGGTCTGACACTTCAAACACACTTGTGAGCAGCGACACACACACAATTACACACACACAATTATCGGCATCACCGGTGGAATGCCTTCTCTGCGTTTTCCCATCCTGGCCGTCCTCCCCCAGGGAAAGCCAGGAGCAGTGGGCAGCCATCAGTACGGCGCCCGGGGACCAAGTCCAAGCGCTCAGTCCTGTCTTGGTCAGGGACAGGACCGAAGAGCAATCTGTTCTTCTGCATGTTTTTGTTGTGGGGTTCTATGGGGGGAACCCGAGTGAACACGGGGAGAACATGCAAACTCCACACAGAAAGGCCCGGGAACCAGCCCCGACATGTTGCACCATGCGGGACTTGAACCCACAACCTTCTTGCTGTGCCGTGCCGTGCCGTGCCACCATATGTCATATGTCACCTGAATACGAACTGCAGAGTAAAACACAACCCAACAAAACAACCCCAATTAGATTGTTGTTTTAGATCGTGAAAAGCTACATTGTTAATTCGTCCTTTTTGGATAAAACATCTGCTAAATGAATTATAATAGTAAATGGTAGGATGATTTCATTCAAAATGGCCGCTCAGCCTTCCTGGATGCGAAATTAATTAAATTCTACTATGGCTAAGGCATGACCCGCCCTACTCTGCCTCTGTTGACTGTTAGCCTGACGTTGACTGTTCCCATGTAGCAGTTTCATGTAGTCTCATGTAAGAACAGCTGAAAGCTGAACAGCTGAAAGAACAGGGTGTTTTTGTTGTTTTGCTGTCTTCTGCAAATCAAGCCATAATCATTTCTCCAGTCCTTTTGATCACAGTATATGTACTAACCTAGTTGCGGAAGGTGAGAAAATACATTGAAGTTAAGCTTCATATTAGATTGAAATTGTTAACCGTAACAAGATCCACTAAGATGCACCAGCCACTTTGGTGGATGAAAGATGCAAAGGCAGCTAGCGATCCAATCACAGTGTAAGACTTTAAATTATACTTATATATATATGAATTATACGCATACAAACATATTTATTTATGAAGGAATGAATGAGTGTACAGCATGAGCCATGTAAACAAGACAAAACATGCTGTTAACTCCCTCCATCGTCTCCCTTGGCAGATAGTGTTGACATTGGCTAAGACAGTTGGCAGAGTAGGGCGGGTCAGGCCTTCACCATAGTAGGACTGCATGTTCTACATGTCTGGTCTCCTCCCAGGCTGAGACCCATGGCCCTGGAGGACCCGGCCTATCCCTTCCTCGCCTTCTCCGGTATCCCCTCGCTGTCCTTCCACATTGTCACCAAGAATGTAAGGTTTTTGTTTATTTGATTTAAATATTGCAGGGACAGGACTGCACATTAAAAGGACCAAGAAGTAATCTTTATTTGTAGCGCACATAGGTATTCACAGTGAAACTGGACAAAAGTTCTGAAACTTTGGATATTGACCTTATTTAACATGCTGAACATTTTTGCCTCTCGGACCCATAAGGTCCGTCAGGATCTGTACATTGAAAGTTTTAGAAAAGCTTAAAATCTTCTTCTAAATAACTACTGGTCGAAGTGACACCAAATTTGTCACACATGCTCTAGGGGCATGCACAAGTTACTGAATGGCCGAAATCGCGGAAATGAAATGATTTACATGTGCGAACATTATTCTGTCAATCATAACTCTGCTTCTGAAAACTGGTAGGCACACAGAGGACATCCCATGACAAGTGTGCCAAATCTGGTGTAGATAGCTGTGTAACAATGATGTCACAGGGTACATTTTTGTAAGTGTTCAGCTAAGCGCTATGCACCATTTCGGCCACAGGGAGCGCAAAAAAACACAAACGGCATTCAGTGAACCACCAATCACATGCTGCAAATCCTATTCACTAAATGACATGGGTCGGCGGTGTGTGTGGGCTGTGAATTACCTTTAATTTTTAAACGTATTTACATTCAATGTAATGACAAATGTCCATATAAGGAGGTGTACACATCTGGTAATAAATACTACAGCATCAACTAAAATAACAACAATTCAGTAATAAACTACTAACCTTTTTGTTTTTGATTCCTACAGCTACTTTGCATGTCGCTTTGGATATGTTTGTGTGTGTGTTGCAGCGTCACACAAATATAGAGGCACCTATATGAGCCTTGTATGTGTGTGACACACAGGTGGAGGCGTACAGCTACTACGGCACCTGCCTGGACACCAAGGACCACCTGGGATACGCCACGGGCCACAAGACCCCCGAGACAGCCGTAGCTGCGGCGATGCTGGCCGGACAGATGGCCCTGCGCCTGGTGCACAACCACCTCCTGCCCCTGGAGGTCAGTCGCTACGGCAACATCATCTCCAGTCAGGTCGGGCTGGTCGGCCACCACATCAAGCAGGTAACGCATGTTGTCTTTGCTACAACTAACTAACTAACTAACTCACTCACTCACTCACTCACTCGTGCATGCGTGTGTGTGCGTGCGTGCGTCTGGCAGTCTAGCCCGCCGAGTGACGTGAGCGCCGAATGGCTCTACCGTGCACGTGGCTCCTACATGCTCGCCGCCGCCAACCTCATCACGGACATCAGGAACACGGACCTGCAGAACGGCGAGGCGTGTCGCATCCTCAACGACCGCATCATGACGGTAAAGAACGCTAGCGGCCTGGAACAGCAATATCCCATTATAGGCCTGCTAGTGTCATATTCCAGTGGAGAGTAGGGTCAGACTAGTGTCATATTCCAGTGGAGAGTAGGGTCAGACTAGTGTCATATTCCAGTGGAGAGTAGGGTCAGACTAGTGTCATATTCCAGTGGAGAGTAGGGTCAGACTAGTGTCATATTCCAGTGGAGAGTAGGGTCAGACTAGTGTCATATTCCAGTGGAGAGTAGGGTCAGACTAGTGTCATATTCCAGTGTGGAGAGTAGGGTCAGACTAGTGTCATATTCCAGTGGAGAGTAGGGTCAGACTAGTGTCATATTCCAGTGTGGAGAGTAGGGTCAGACTAGTGTCATATTCCAGTGTGGAGAGTAGGGTCAGACTAGTGTCATATTCCAGTGTGGAGAGTAGGGTCAGACTAGTGTCATATTCCAGTGTGGAGAGTAGGGTCAGACTAGTGTCATATTCCAGTGGAGAGTAGGGTCAGACTAGTGTCATATTCCAGTGTGGAGAGTAAGGTCAGACAAGTGTCATATTCCAGTGTGGAGAGTAGGGTCAGACTAGTGTCATATTCCAGTGTTTGGAGTAGGGTCAGACTTCAAAGATGCCCACAGGCAGAGGTGTCGTTTATTTTGGGGACACGTCCATGTCCCCCACCATTTTGAAATGGTGGCTGCTGTTGTCCCCATCACTTTTGTTAAAGCATAAATGAGACACTTTGAGAAAGGTGTATTGGCCCAATAAGAACAGCCGACTGATTCTAAAATGAGCCCTTCTGATTGGCTGTTATGTCATCCCTGCCATAATCTACTCTGACCTCATACCCGTCCTCCGTTACGTGGCCTAAATTCGCATATTTTGTCCAGGAAACTAAGACAGTGTTTGTTTTCATCAGAGCTATTATGTCCCCCCACAAAGTTGCGCCCGTGACCCCCGTGCACCCGGGAGAGGAACACGGATGTTGGGGATTGAACTCAGTAGCTTTCTTTGCAAGTCGAACACCCAACGTTTCCCCGAGTCACGTTTAGCTGATGTTTAGCCGTTTTAACTTTAAATGAGACACAACGTTTGGCCTGACAACAACAACATGACAACAACGTGTGTAAATCAACACTGGAGCAAACGAGTGACAGTGCTGCTTAACTCATTTAAAAATACTATAATACTATGAACATTGTTTGGTTGGCAGCGTAGCAGTGGAATCACAAAAGCAAGGTCATTTTTATCTGTCTGTCTGTCTGTCTGTCTGTCTGTCTGTCTGTCTGTGTGTCCTCCGTCCACCAGGTGGAGCACTGCTTCCTGTCGCCCTACGCGGCCCCACAGGTCACCCCATACCGCCACCTGCTGGTGGGGCGTGGCAACCACACCCTGACCTCCCTGCTGGATACCAGCGTGGCTCAGCTCCGCCTGCCGCTGGCCCTGGCCACCTGGACCCTGCAGAGCTGCGCTAACAGCATGGCCGGCCAGATCTGGGAGGTGGACAATGAGATCTGAGGGAGGGAGGTGTGTCTGTGTCTGTGTCTGTGTCTGTGTCTGTGTCTGTGTTTGTGTCTGTGTCTGTGTGTGTTTGATCCAACCTAGTTTGAACCGAGTAGTAAGTGCAACCGGTGGTTGGATACTTTTGTGTGTGTGTGTGTGTGTGTGTGCGCGTTTGCTGCTCTTCATCGCAACCGGTCAAATACTGTAAGTTATCAGTGGCAGTGTCTGCTATAAACGAGGTTTGTCATTTTGTTTGTATACAACATGTTATCAGTAGCAGTGTCTGCTATAAACGAGGTTTGTCATTTTGTTTGTATACAACATGTTATCAGTAGCAGTGTCTGCTATAAACGAGGTTTGTCATTTTGTTTGTATACAACATGTTATCAATAGCAGTGTCTGCTATAAACGAGGTTTGTCATTTTGTTTGTATACAACATGTTATCAGTGGCAGTGTCTGCTATAAACGAGGTTTGTCATTTTGTTTGTATACAACATGTTATCAGTGGCAGTGTCTGCTATAAACGAGGTTTGTCATTTTGTTTGTATACAACATGTTATCGGAGGCAGTGTCTTCCATAATTCTGACGTTTGTAACGTCTCAGCCAGCAGCGTCTGCTCCTCGGTACGGCCACTCCCACTCCGTTCCCATGGAGACGGGGCGATGGTTGAACTTTGACCTCGAAAGATTCGTTACTGGTATTCGTTGAATACCATTCTGGTTTTGAAGAGAAAGGCGAGAACTGACCACAGCCTTGCAATGTGACCCTCTAACCCTTTCCTCAGCAAACCCAAAATGCTAGTTGCTAGCTGACTGGCTTTTAACACTCTCGAAAGATTTGGAAATCCTTTGGTTTTTAATTAGCTGCAAGAAGTTGTTTATGTGGCTGTGTCCAGTGAGAAATGTTTTATGAAGTAATATATACATTAGAGAGGCATGTCTTCGGTAACTCGACACCTTGACGAAGCAGTGTTCCATAATGAAATGCGTTATGAGGAACATAACTAATAACTAATGACATTATCGGAGCACAGTCCTCTGTAATTAAACGCCTTGAGAATTGAATACATGGGCGGCAGTAGCTCAAGAGGTAGAGCGGTTGTCTGGCAACCGGAAGGTTGCTGGTTCAATCCCTCGCTCCCCCTAGCTAAGTGTCGAGGTGTCCCTGAGCAAGACACCTAACCCTAACTGCTCCCGACCAGCTGGTTGTTACCTTGCATGGTTGACACCACTGTCGGTGTATGAATGGGTGAATGTGAGGCAATGTGAAGCGCTTTGGATGAAAGCGCTGTATAAATGCAGTCCATTTACCATTTAATACATTATCAGAAGCAGGGCCTTCTATAATTAAATAATTACATTATCAGAAGCAGGGCCTTCTATAATTAAATAATTACATTATCAGAAGCAGGGCCTTCTACAATTAAATAATTACATTATCAGAAGCAGGGCCTTCTACAATTAAATAATTACATTATCAGAAGCAGGGCCTTCTACAATTAAATAATTACATTATCGGAAGCAGGGCCTTTCATAATGCTGAACAGTGATGGTAGTTTTTGCCTACCTGTGTGTGTGTGTGTGTGTGTGTATCGAGAGCAGTGCCTCTCATATTTCACTAATGGTGGAACAACTTATCGGGTACAGTGCTTCCCAAAGTTATTTATTAGTATATTAGCGCTGTGCTGTTTTTTTCTGCTCCCCGTAGCTTAAGTGTACCACATGTCGCCCCCTAGTGGCTCTTTCCAGCTCACGACGCTAACGATAATCAGCCTCACCTGTGGCAAGGCTTTTAAAAGAGTCAGCCACAGACTCTCCACAGGCTCTGTAACAAAGACAAGTGTTAACTTAGGCCAGGGCCGTGACACTCAGAATCCTGATCCATTTCACATGCCAGACAGGACGATGTGTAAGTGTTCATGTCTGAATTGCTTTAACACTGGGGTGGCAACAAACGCAAACTATTGTTTGTTGTATGAAAGGTTTCTCTGTGAGTACCTGACAGTGAGACACTGTATGTGTATCACCTCGTCTCCTTGGTTCCTTCCCTGCATCCGAGCACTACTTGTGAGTTTCCTTTTTTCATGCACTTAAAAATCATTTACTGTATTTTAAATTGAAATGGCAGACAAAGTACATTTCGTCAGCATGTTTGACGTATTGTTAATCAGAAGAAAACAATGATTATGGTTGCTGATGCAAAATGTACATCTTTCTGACTGGTTAACTGTATTGTCATGTGTCATACTATGTTTCCAGTATGAAGTATGAAGATTCCAGTATGTATAAGCAGTGCAAATCAAACAAGTTCTTAGCTCCATAGTGAATACAGTTTTCACTGATACCTTCCATGCTGTTAATCATGTACCTGCTCATTTCCCCCCCATATATGCTAATAAACTTCTGGCTTCACCTGCTACAAGCGTCTTGTCTGTACTTTGTTTTATGACCGCATGAGGGCGCAAAAACCCCATAATCACTGAGTCAACGAGGAACAATGCCAATTACTGAAGCGATCTCAAAAGATTCATTTTAAAATAAAGTATTTATAACCTGAAATCCACCAATAGCAATTCTAACTTTACTATAGATAGCAGATGCACATTTTAATAACTGCTTGCCATATTGTGCTGCTGAACGCTGCAAAATGGGCGACGTCGTTATTCACGAACACCATTCAAAATAAGCGCTCATATTTTGTTGAGCCAAATCACAACTAAACACAAGCGAAGGACACAAACCCCAAAGCAATACAGAACCGAACCGAACCAATAGCGTCCAGTTGGCACTTTAAGGTTACGCACAGGAATGACGCGGATAATCTGTGCGCACTGGAAGCGCCCCGGAATTAAGCGCGGAGCGACGCAGGCGAGATAACTGATTGGCTGTGAAGGAATAGCCGACCCATCATCACCACCACGGAGGGTTTTTGTCGCAATAGACCCGCTCGAATAGGCCAGAGTGCGCATTTACTAAGAAACATCCGCTTCTGGGAGGCTTGGGCTTTAAAGGTGGGTATAACATGGTATTTCTAATCATATAAACATGTGATGTGTGTGACCGTGGATAACTAGGTTATGATAAGTGTGCGCAGCGCTCCGCATGTGACAGATGCAGCCTATTTGCGCTTGGTCCATGCAGTCGATGTGGAAATGTCCAGCTAATACGCATTCGATGATATTGAATAGAACCGATAACGTTTGACGGACAGGCGGACAGAGGTGAGATGAGCGACCTCACGTCATACCGTAAAGTCACCGCCAGGACAGGGACTAGGGCTTATCAGCTTTGGAGTCTGTAGTCTGTCGAAGTGGCCGGTCGGTTGACCAAGTTAGGGTTGTGTTATTGCATGTAATGCAATGTAACTGTCACCACACATGTAAAATGACGTTGTCTCGTCTCTTTTGATGTCGTCTCTCTCTACCCAAATCAGATGGGTGAGGAGGATCCGCATGGCCTCTACCCGGTGACCCCGATGCGCGTCTGAACGCAGAGGAACGGTAGGCCTGCACACCGTCCCCCCGTCTGCTGTAGGCTGACACGTTAAGTCCCTCATTATGAACATTTCAAGGACCCTACGCTGTTTATTAGGAATACCGAGCAAGTCGTGACACGCATTATTCACTGCGGGTAGACATTCATATCATTAGATGGATGCTATTTGCAGTAAGGACGGATTGAAAACAATATTCTAGCCAAACATCTCTTCCTAACCAAAGTCCTACATTGAGGATTTTAATTTGTTAGAATATTTTTTTATATATATTTTTATATTTTATTTATCTCTATATATATATATATATCTGCTAAATTGTGATTCGTTCTGCTAAAAGCTGCCATGTACCGTACATACCACATATCAACCCTCTTTTAGCTGTGGATGTAGCACTGTGGTGTTAATTCAGGCCATGGACTCGTCTGTCTTTATGCCTGTTGCCATGGTTACACAGGCTGCGTGATAACTGCAACGTTTGGAGTTTGTCACCTTTGACCTATCGATTCATCCAGTTTACCTTGATATGTTTCGTATGTTAACATCTGCTCCCTCTCTCTCTCTCTCTCTCCTCCGATTGGGGATGCTGAATAATTTAGCAGCAGTCGACTTGGATGCTGGGGTGTCCAGTATGAGCGAGTGAGCTACCTAAGATACAGAGAAAGAGAGAGAGAGAGAGAGATAAAAACACAGTGAGGGAGGAGAAAACATAGCAATGTTCTGTACTGGGTGAACTGGAGAGAGAGAGAGACTGTAGGTGAGAGAATATAGAGAAAGCACGACTAAGAGACTGTCACGGTGGGTAAGAGATGGAGAGAGAGGGGGTCGTGGTGTCAAATGCCTCCCGTCACGTGCACACGTGTGTGTGTGAGAGCGTGCACGTCTAGGTGCACATGACACATGGCTAAGATAAGCTAATGCCTCTGAGATAGAACTCAGAGAGAGAGAGAGAGAGAGAGAGAGAATCACGACTGAGACAGTGACAGGAAGAGGAGAGAGGAGAGGAGAGGAAGGTGAGGGAGGGAGGAGCAGAGCCAGCAGCAGCCATGGGGGAGAGCTATGTGTACCAGCGCCTCCCCTACGCCAGAGGGGAGGAGGGGGAGCCAGGAGACGAGGAGCAGAGGGAGAGAGGGATGAGGGCGAACGATGCAGGACCCATGGTAACGTGAAGCTGTTGTTACTGGTTTAAATGTTGTCACTGGTTTAAATGTTGCTGGTTTCATATGTTGTCACTGGTTTAAAATGTTGTCACTGTACTGTACTGTGTGTGTGTGTTATATTTTGTGTGTTTGTGCATATTATATCTTATAATATATCTGTGTGTGTGTTAGCTGCAGTGTGAGGAGGGTACTGATGTATTATGTTGTGTGTGTTAGCTGCAGTGTGAGGAGGGTACTGATGTATTGTTATGTTGTGTGTGTGTGTGTTAGCTGCAGTGTGAGGAGGGTACTGATGTATTGTTATGTTGTGTGTGTTAGCTGCAGTGTGAGGACGGTACTGATGAATTGTTATGTTGTGTGTGTGTGTTAGCTGCAGTGTGAGGAGGGTACTGATGAATTGTTATGTTGTGTGTGTGTGTGTTAGCTGCAGTGTGAGGAGGGTACTGATGTATTGTTATGTTGTGTGTGTTAGCTGCAGTGTGAGGACGGTACTGATGAATTGTTATGTTGTGTGTGTGTGTTAGCTGCAGTGTGAGGAGGGTACTGATGAATTGTTATGTTGTGTGTGTGTGTTAGCTGCAGTGTGAGGAGGGTACTGATTGGCTAGTGGAGCTGCTAAGTGATGTGCAGCTGCAACAGTACTTCCTGCGGATCCGCGATGAGCTCAACGTGACACGGCTTTCCCATTTCGACTATGTCAAAAACGAAGACCTGGAGAAGATTGGCATGGGTCGCCCTGGTACGCTGTCTGCTAGCCCCTTGCTAGCGCTTTAGCCCCCCACTAGCTCTGTCAGCTCCCTGCTAGCTCTGTTAGATCCCTGTTAGCTGCCTGACAGCATCACAGTACACTGCCTGTTAGCTTTCCCTTAGCTTCCTAATAGCATCACGGTACGCTGCCTGTTAACTTTGTCTTAGCTTTCTCTTAGCTCCCTAAAAGCGTCACATTTCTCTGCCTACTAGCTCTTTTCTAGCTCTGTTAGCTCCCTATTAACACACTGTTAGCTCCCTAATAGCATTCTGGTACGCTCACTGCTAGCTCTCTGTTAGCTCCCTGTTAGCACCCTGTTTGCTTCCTAATAGCATCCTGGTACGCTAGGTAAGTCATTATCTTGTGCTAGGGAATTGTGTTGCACTGATGTAATCTGGGGTGGAAGATTCCCATTTTTACAACTTGCAACAGCCAGCTAACTAACACCTACTTAACTCAGCCAATCAACATTTGAACAACAAATACACTGGACAGAGGGAGGGGCATTAACACAAACAACTTATATAATATGACGGAAGTTCATAACCGTGTAGTTGTGTAAGTAACTACATTAACATTTACTTACTATTGAAAGGTAGGCTTCAGCCATCATGAGGTGTACATTTATTTGTGTATGCCTTTTAGACAGCTCTCGGAAAGCTGCCAAATTCCTAGTTGCAATTACCATTTGGATGTTAGCATGAACGGTATTTACAAGTATGAAGGTGGGCCATGTGTCGTGAAAGCAGCATTAGGTAAGATTAGCTAAAGGCTTGTTACTGTACTTCCAGGTCAGAGACGCCTGTGGGAGGCAGTCAAGAGGAGGAGAGCTCTTTACAAACGCAAGTCCTGGATGAGCAAGGTACAGTCTCTCTCTCTCGCTCTCTCTCTCTCCTCTCTCTCTTTTTGTTTGTGTATGCAGAAATACACACAGTGTGCATGTATGCATGCATTTGTGCAGGTGTGTGTGTGCATGCATTGTATGTGAAGGTGTGTGTGTGTGTGTGTGTGTGTGTGTATCACTCTCAGCCGTAGCCTCTACGTCTGGGTCAGCAGGTGTTTCCAGGGAAACGACCCGACGGTGACGCCCAGGGGGCGTCGGCCTGCCTGGCCCCGCCCACCGGCACCCCCACCAGCGAACCGGGCGCCACGCTCACCTGCCTGGTCCGGGAGGCGGAGCTACAGCTGTTCGAACG
>OMKP01083371.1:0-12760 GCA_900302375.1 Bathygadus melanobranchus | reverse complement strand
CTCTCTCTCTCGCTCCCTCGCCCCCTGTCGCTCCCTCGCCCTCTCCCTCCATCCCTCACTGACGCTCGACACACCAGCTCTGTCGTTGCTATCATTTGCATGCACACACACACACACACACACACACACACACACATACACATGCGTGCCCTCACACACACACACACAATCACACACACTAACACCAACCACAAGGCTGTGTAGATAATACATGATGCAGCTGTTTTAAAGCCATAATGTAGTCAGAGAGAGAGAGAGAGAGAGAGAGAGAGAGACTATGGATGTATCACTCCCCCTAATGTGACATACGCCGCCTCTCTCTCTCTCTCTCTCTCTCCCCTCTTCTGTTAATCCTCACTCAACCAATCACTGTCTCTTGGTAATAACCAGCATGTGATCTACCCCAGCGGAGGCTCCATCCATCATTCAGCAGACAGGGATGGATGACGCTTTGGTGGGCAGACAAACCGACACACAGACTATTGATTACCCCCACACTGTTGGCCAATGTGTGTGTGTGTGTGTGTGCGCCCCTGAACTAACTGACTGTGTTGATGTAAGGAATAAACCACGACGAGGACTTACATTCCAGACATTACGTTCTACAAATGGTGATGGTGGTGTTAGGCAAATCTAATGGGACGTTATGGCAGCCTTTTGTGAAATCTCATGCCCACTGCCACGCCCCCTTCTGACCGATTGGCATGAAAAGTGGATCACTTCTCACTTGGCGTGTAACCTACCTACCCGCCAAATCTGGTGCAAATCCGTGCACGACTTTTGGAGATATCCCACACGGAGACGGACAGAGGTATCCTGCAAAACCCCGTCCTTGCTATACAGCCGTACTGCTGCGACATGTTGAGCACACATCCTGCCCTCCACGTCGACAGGATGGCAGCGCTGTGGTAGGATTAACACAGTAGGAAGGCGGCTGGCTTGGCTCGTTCATGACGTCTGTCCGCGTGGTGGACGTCTCCAGACAAGAGGCCGTCGGACCTCACACTGTCCTCTTCCACAAATAGACAATAGAGACAGAGAGAGAGAGAGAGAGGGAGAGAGAGGGAGGAAGAGAGAGAGTGAGAGTGTGAGAGAGAGAGAGCTTATCACTATCTCTGTGATATATTCTGGCGGTTGGGTGGGTGTCTAATTAATCAATACGAAGAGGGGGAAGCCACAGTGAACAAAGAGAAATCATGAATTGAATTACTCAACCAATGACAACACCGGCTGACGTCTTTGCGCAAATCACAATCGAGCAGGCCGCTATCCAGTAATGACGGCCAATCACAGGAAATGCTTCCAAACAGATGGGCTTGTCTCCGATCCCGCGGCCTCTCTGGTCGTGATGTGTATTTATATCTGTTGTAATAATATTCTCCTGATTGTATCAGTGTATCTCACCACTGCTCATGTACTTGTCAATGTGTGTGCATGTGTGTGTGCCTGTTGGTTGTTTGTTTGTCTGTGTGTGTGTGTGTGTGTGTGCGTGCGTGCGTGGCTGCGTGCATGTGTGTGTGTGTGCATATGCCTGTCTGGATTCATGATTCATGTGTGTGTGTGTGTGGACTGAAGGATAAGGACTTTGGCTCCACTTGTCATTCCCTACTGCTGCTCTGATTCCAGGCCATCTGGGCTCTGGCCTCATGAGTCCTGCCTTCTGCAGTGTCTTCCAGTGAGCAGGGAGGCACGTCGTCCAAACACTGACCGGCTTTGGAAACATGCACCCGCAACACTGTTCAATGGTGGTTAATCCATATAGCAAACACATATATCGCTTTAATGGTGCTCACACACACACACACACACACACACGCCTCTTGATGCTACTGTAGTCTTAGTCTTAGTCCGTAGTCTTGCTCGAGGAGATCTGAGCCCTCCACTGTGTCATCCTGACAGCCAGAGACGTCCTCTGAGCTGTTGTCCTGTGTGGCTGTCCTTCCTCGTGCTGACAGTGGCGTGGATGTTCCCGCAAGAACCAGGGGTCGCATGGCTGAGAAAAACCTGTTTGCCCAGGCTAAGACAGTGGCAGATGGACACACACACACACACACACACACATGCTGACACATGCACACACACAAACACAAACACACACACACACATGCACGCACACATAGACACATACTTCACGCGCATGCCGTGCCTGACAGGATAGTATTTGCAAGGAATACCAATTAGATTGCAGGTACACAAAAGGTTGTATGTGGTGGGATGATGGATTCTTGCGCAGGTAACATCCATTGACGTTAGCAAATGTCAATACAATTAAGAATCTCCAACTGTTGTTTTCAGTGCCGTATCGATTCCACAAGACGACTACTGGTATTTCATTCATGATGATATATTATGATACGATATGTCGTTAGGATAGTTAGGCCCCCCGCCCCCCGATACCGTGGCACAAGAATGGAATACTGTAATACATGATATGTATTGTATTACAATACATTCGTACATTATACAACGTTGCCGTGCGCTCCGCTTGTTTTCGCCTCTCCTACTGTTATTAGGCAGATTGCCTCACGTTACGTCACGTTACATCTGTGCTCATGGAGAGTACAGGAGGTGTTGCCCCCTGTTAATGCTCTGTTGACAGCGCTGTATTGCGTGATACATGTTATATTGTATTACCCGTTCCTTGCCAAAGCTCATGGACCCGAAGCCGCACTCAAACAGCTACAAAGGACGTCGTACGCCTTAGAAGTAAGTCACTAAATTCATGACGGAGGAGAAAGGCAACATTGTCCTCAAATTCAGAGTTCAAACGAATCGTTTGACTATATTAGTGCGGCTCAAACTTTGGCTCAAAGTAAAAAAAAAAAAAAATCTAAAAAGACGAATGCCCACGCTTCTGAAATGTTTTAATCACATGGTGTGTCGATGGAGCATCCGATGCTCAGAGGAGGTAATCATAGTGGTCAATGGAAGAACAAACGATAACATACACACACTCACACACAAAAGAAAAAATGCGAATAGTTGAGAATAAATAGAATGAGAATAAAGAGAAGGAATGCCATCCCCTTCCCAGAAATGGTAAACAATTAAACTTTCATCAAAGGTTTGTGGCTCCATTGTTGCCGCATGCCGTGTGATTATACAGAGTTGGCCTATAAAGCAGCCTACGCAAATTGGGCCACATCGATCGCACGCGCGCGCGTGTGTGTGTGTGTCTCTCTAGTGATGCCCTGTTGTAAATGTCTGCAGTAAGCCTCGTCTGGGACATATTGACAGTGCCTCAATGTTTTGTTTTGACATTGTAATGATGTCAAATGTATGATGTAATGATGGATGGACAGGCCGACCTGTCGCCACAGGTTGGTTCTGCAGGTGTGGGCAGCAGTGATGCAGCGTGCTAATGGAATAACCCTGGACCACCGCTAACTGTCACACGCAATCTGCATCTGCCGATAGACCCCGTGGATGTGTCTGTGTCTGTGTGTGTGTGTGTGTGTGTGTGTGTGTTTGAGCGAGCTTTACAGCGAGAGAGAGCAAAACGGAGAGAGAGAGAGAGAGAGAGCAAGTGAGGGAGGAGTGTGTGCGTGTTTGTGTGTGTGTGTGTGTGTGTGTGTGTGTGTGTGTGTGAATGTCCATGGTGGAAAAGCCCTTAGAGACAACTGTAAGTGCAACAATGTCCCTCAAAAACATTTGGTAAAAAAATGCCATTGCATTATATAGCTTTACATTGCCTCACATTCACACACCGAGGGCCGTGTCAACCATGCGAGGTAACAGTTAGGGTTCGGTGTCTTGCTCAGGGACACCTCCACACTCCGGACCAGCTCTACCTCCTGAGCTAATGCCCACTAGTACAAATAATGCATCATTTGATGGACTCTTGTATTCAATCACAGCCCTGACCCTGGAACTATGCTCGTACAATTGAGCTACGAAGGAACATTGTATAAGGTGTAAGTGTGGGTTATTTCCATCTTTGATGTATTGGTGTGCAAGTGCACGTGCCGTGTATGTGTGTGAGTGTGTCTGGCAGGCTCAGTGTCCTCCTCTCTCAGCAGAGTGTGACCAAATATGGATTTCCTTTCAAGAAGAGAAGATAGCAGTCTGTGTCTCGGCCATCTCCACTGGACCAAGAGTCACGCCACAGTGGTTCTCTCTCCTAGACTCTGCACTGTATTACCCCGTTTGCCTGGGATATAACTTAGAGAGATTGTGTCTCTTACTGCATCATCTCTGTTAAATTTGAGTATCTCTGTTGAGACTATTAAGGTGACAGAAGTCTACGTTGTTCATGGAAGACTGGCTTAAGGTAGGCCTAAGGCTAGCATTGATGTGTAATCTTGGAGAACTCGAACGCGAATGTGTTATTCCTCAGGTTGTAAAAAAAAATGAAATTAAGCAAAGCATTAAAATCTTGAAAACAAAAATTGCACTATGTTAAGAAAACTGCAGTTCCAAATACAAACACTGCCAATCTTAACCTGCACAGGTGAAAATGCTGTGGCCTACTCTGCTTTCCAGGGGCAAAAACAATGTAGACCTACTTTAAATGGTAAATGGATTGCATTCATATAGCGCTTTTATCAAAAGCGCTTTAAATTGATGTTTTAAGTAGCATATCAAATAACATAAAAACATATGTAGTAAGAGGTGTCAAAGTAGGATAAACACAAACGTCAAATGTATTTTAGGTTTAATTGTCAAGGGGCGTGTCACAGCACCCGCCTTGCGTCGTTAAGTCTAATTAAGAGTTTGTGGACGTAATTGAAACTGCGCTCCAATGGCAAGTCTGTGTTGCTGCATAGTTGAACGTGATTGGATGTTTAGATTGGCGACCGTTCGATAGAATCTGCTGATAAATTGCTGATCAACAGACAAGATCCTAAACTCTTTCGGCGGCCGGCCAGCAAATACGACAAGTGTCAGTGTGAAAACCCGAGGAAGCCACAGCGAATGAGCCTTAAAAATAGCCTAGGCCTAATACCTAAACGCCGCAAGTAATTGTACTTCAACGTCTTCATAACGTTAACTCGGTTAGGTTTTCGTTAGAAATTGCTTAATCGTCACATTCCTGATTTGAGTATCTAAATAGTGAAATTGCATGATGGTAAGTTTTCTCCAGGTAATATAATTAAATAGATGTTTAAGATGTAAAATTGCGTGCAACTGGAACAAGTAAGTTGTGTATTTTAATTGGCTGAAGCAGGAGATGTAGACGAATGTATCCATGGCGATAGATTGACTGCTTCTCGCAGTTTGAACTGCTCGTCTGCAAAATACCCAATTTCTTGGGGTTGCTTTCCATTTTCCAAAACCTCAGCTTTAACGTTTGTTCGGTCGACGCTAATTAAACCCACAATCCATTTTTTGCTTACTCAGAACACGGGGCCAATCATTAAAATCCACTTCTTGGTAATTTGCATTATAAAATAGTCTCTACACAATGCCTGTGATACCAGGCGTGGTAACTCATTGTAACACCTGTTTTGCAGAACTTCGGAGTGAACAACCACGTTGGCGTCCACACCAGTAAAGAAAATAGTTTGGCCTTCAACAAAATGGAGATGTCTGCGGTGCAGATGGCCAAGCAAAGAACGGTGCTCGGTGTCTTGACAGAAAATGAACAACACAGCCGAATGCTTGTGGTCAGTAAATTGCTTCAGAATGCCCCCCTCACCCCCTTCGAAATGTAATTGTTTTGTGATTTATTGTGCTTTTTATTGTCTTTCACAAAGGGAGGTCAACATGTCAAATGCAGTGCCAGCTCCCAGAACGCTGTCCTCAGCTGTCAAACTGGCTATGATGTGTATGTGGAGGAGCCATGTGATACGGTGGTCCCTGCTGCTGTGGAGGAGGACATGGACTCCTCAGACTCTAGCTTGTTGGACGAGAACCTTAGTGCCCTCCAGCATAGAGATTTCCGTCTCTTCCTGGACCTGAGTACAAGTGAGGCGCCTGCTGCTCCTGGGCCTCAATCGAGCCTCCGCCATTTTTAAGTAATCCTTTTTTGAATGTATAGTACTTTAAAATTGCGTGTGCTCTGCAGACTCATGCGCGGACACGTCCATGCAGTCCCTGCCCGAGGAACCCCTGGTGCTGCAGGATGAACTCTGTGTACCGGAGTACACGGGAGATATTTACCAACACTTGAGGGAGAGAGAAGTACACAGTTGCCTTGCTTTAATCTCAAGTCTTTGCTTAAGTCTAAAGTCCACGCTTGCCTCCCTGCACAAGTTTTTCTTCAATGTCTTGTGTTTTACCCCTTCTGTATCCGCCCGCCCCCTCAGTTGAAACTGAGGCCCCGGCCAAACTACATGAAGAACCACCCAGAGATCAGCGGCTGCATGCGGGTGGTCCTGGTGGACTGGCTGGCGGAGGTGGCAGAAGAGTACAACCTCTGTGCCGAGACCCTCTACCTCGCCACCAGCTACCTGGACCGCTTCCTCTCCCACACCGCGTCGGTGAAGCGTGCCAAACTGCAGCTGGTCGGCACGGTGGCCTTGCTGCTGGCGGCGTAAGAGTCCTCGTGGCGTCTTACTGGGACCACTGGGGTTCCTAGTAGTCTCATTTTAGTTGCATTTCAAATGTACTCGGGCTGAGCAATTAATCAGAACTATAGAAATCACTGTCAAAGGGCAATATCTAAGTTGCAGGAGCTGCAATATTTGACAAGGGTAAAATGTGTAAATGTATAACACACTTATAAATTAAGTACTGTAGTGCAGCAGAGGTTCCCTGGCCTACACTTTTTCTCTCCAAATATTAAAAAAACATGACTTCAACAAATGTCAGTAAAATGAATTGTGGTGCAAAACTGAATTCCACTAATAGTGAAATCTATCAAAAATAATCACTTTCATATCGTTCAGCCCTAAAATGTACCCAGTCATGCTTTTATAGTGGGGTTTGAAATTGTAAACTCATTTACCGTTCCAAGGAACATTTATTTTTAGTTTTGTCCGTAGTCTCATGAACTGAAATGTTGCATCGTTGAGGCAGAAGCCAGAGCGTAAGGGTCTGCATGTTTGTGCCACAGGAAATACGAGGAGATCTACCCTCCCGAGCTGGAGGACTTTGTGTACATCACAGACGGCACCTACGACCAGAAGCAGCTGATTCGCATGGAGCAGATATTCCTGAAGGTGTTGGCCTTCAACATGACCGTGCCCACCACCTACCAGTTCCTCCGGCTCTTCGTCACCATCCAGCAAGTCTGCTCCAAGACTGCCTACCTCGCCCTGGTGAGTACAGTTGTCACGGAAGCAATTCAGTGTGTTTCATTCATATAAAATTGACAGTTAAATAGTGTCCAGATTGGGCCAGTGGTGACTATTGGTGTGAAATTATTTGACTTCAGGCAATTTAATTGTATAATGAAGGGATTATAGTTGCCTTTCAGACTCCCTAACATCTAATGCCATTGTTTTGTGTGATGAAAGGCCTCAAATACATGTCTGATTTGAATCTTTTCAGTATGTGGCAGAGTTGAGTTTACTGGAGCTGGACATGACTGTAACATTTCCCCCATCTGTGGTGGCTGCTTCGGCCTACTGCCTGGCAAACTACACTGTGAGCAGAGACTTGTGGGTAAGTTTCACAAACTTAATGTGGATTCATAGGGTTAGGGTTCCCCGCCCCTTTAGGGTTGTAAGTTCTGAAGGAATGATGTCTTTATATGATTGTGGTGGCTGTAGCCGGACTCCTTGCAGGCGTTCACTGGTTACAGCATGGTTGACATCCTGCCCTGCCTTGAAGAGCTCCACAGACTCTACTTCAGTGCAAAGAGTCGCCCCCAACAGAACATCCAGGGGAAGTACAAGAGTTCAAAGTAGGATATTTGAGTTAATTATACGTTTCCCTTGTATTCTCATTAATTGAATTGTGATCTAACGCCCTGTATGCGGTCTAACCCTCTTGCAGGTATGCTAGCGTATCTCTGATGACTCCGCCCACTGCTCTGCCTTTCCCATAATGCATTGCTCACGGGCCTGTTGCTACGCTCCAGATGAACACATGGCACTTCCAGCTTTTTTTTAACTCAATGTTTTAAATATAATGCTTTTAAATAGATTATATCTAACTGCTTTTTAATCAAACCTACAAAAAGGGTAGTTTCTAGACTTCACTTGTTTACATGTCGGTCTATATTTTCACAACTTAAAAACTGGGCAGTTGTCAAATGATTTTAGAAATGTTTTTACTTGTCACTGCCACAGGATGGACTGTACACTGTATCATGTCTATTAAACATTTTAACCCTTTTTTGTGTGCTGTCACCTTTCTTCAGATTTATAATAAGAATTAGATTATCATTGGTAGTAACTGGACTTTCAATTATTGGGTGAATCTTATTTGCTTTATTGTATTACAAGCAACTGTTTAACCTAGATAGAAAGGCCTGTAAGCTAAATATTGACTGGATTGCATTTATCCAAAACACTTGACATTCACCCATTCGTACACGGACAGTGTCAACCATGCAAGGAAACAACCAGCTCGTCGGGATTAGTTAGGGTTGGGTGTCTTGCTCAGGGACAACAATTAGCGAGGCAGAGCCGGGATCAAACCAGCAACCTTCGGTTGCCAGACAACTGCTCTACCTCCGGAGCTACTGCTGCCCATACTCAAACAGAACGTATTAACTGAACTGATCCAGTTGGTGGAGAATCTAAGGTATTCAGGCTTGCTCCCATCCTAGCAAAGTAAAACCCTTTACCCCCAAATGTAGTCTTACATTCTGTTAATGCACTTGTATAAAGTAGCACTTCAAGAAGTCTTTAAATTTATGTCTGGAAAAGTTTTAAATGTGTAGGAATTCTTATCCAATACTAGAAAGTTTAGTGTTGGTAGTACTTGTGTCAATGAAGACATCGTCAAGCAGAACTAAACTGCTTGATGGTGCCATCTAGTGGTGGCGGCGCGTAATGTTGAACCCCTATTGACTTTGGAAGCCACAACAGATCGCGCAGGTTGTCAACTTCCACTGGACTCCAAAGCGACTAGACGCTGACATGAACCCAAAGACAACACTCACCGCACTAATTTGATACTTTGTTTAGCATTTCGCCGGTGGTGGCTGTCTACCAAGGTAGGCCCGTGACTCGAGTTGAATTACATGTAACTTTTTCCAGTTTTTTTATCCGCCTACATTTGAACTTCCGTGTGAATATAGGTATATTCAGCGATGCTGAATATCGGTGGTATTTAAAATGCGTAGCCTACACGCCACTCCTATCTGGTTTTTCAGGTAAGACGAGGTGCGCACAAAGCCTTTAGTGTTTAAACCAGAACACCGAGCCCTGCTGCGTTGGCTCATTCACTATCCAGACCAACAAGTCAGAAACATTTGTATTGGGCCAACTTGAGCAGAAGTCGTAGATGGTCGTAGGCTTTGCATTTAATGAGGCTTAACATTTAATTTCCCTCGATTGTAATTCTACTTGAATATTTACCAAGACCATAATCGTATCTGACGTCTTTGCCTAGGTATTAACTGGTTGTCAGCATGGCCCACAACCCTGCTGAGCTGCTGCTGGTCAAGGACCAGTATGAGTTGGCGTTTCATTGTCTGAGCCAGGGACTGACGGCTGAAGAAGCCGGTAAAATAACCGAGGCCCTGGAATACTACCGCAGGGGCCGACAGCACCTGACTCAAGGACTGGAGATCCCCACTGCCTGTGAGCGGCACAGAGGCCCCCACTGGGACACAGCCAGACAACTCCAGCAGAAGATGGGCATCATTCTACAGAACCTGACGCTGCACCTGGTGGACCTGGAGACCGCCAAGCAGACGACGCCGCACCACAGGAGCAGAGTCTTGATGGACCCCCTCCCTGCCGGTGTTGATCCCACACCGGAACTCCAACAACGCCATCTCTACCCCAGCATTCCCGCTGGGCTCTCTCAGACCTCCACCCTTCCGGAGCTGCTCGTGCCAGTCGAAGACGCCTTTTTTACTCCCGGGATGGCCACCTCTGACCTCCCCTCCCTACCTCTCAGACCCTCGACGCAGCCAGCGGTCTTGTCCGGAGACCAGCCCCCGGCATACACCCCGCGGCCCACCGAGGGCCACCAAAGCCTGGTCGGGGTGGTGGGCGGCATGTTGCGGGGGCAGAGCGGGGGGGCGCTGTGCGGAAGAGTCGGCCAGGAGCTGCTTTTCATCCCCGCGGGAGTGCAGATGTTCTTCGTGGCTCCGGACGGACAGGTCAGCTCCCCTTTTCAAACGGGTTACCTGCGCATCTTCACCTGTGAGGAGGAGAGTTCTCCGACGGACACGAGCAAACAGAAGTCCTCCTCCGCTTTCCTTCATGTAAGTGTGTGTGTGTGTGTGTGCGTGTGCGTGCGTGCGTGCGTGCCGAGTAGCTGTTGTGCTAGTTTCAATAGCTTCAAACTAAAGGTATGGAAGTGTGAACACCCGTCATGGTATTTGAATGAAAGACGCCCAGCTGTTAATTTCCATAGGTAGTTTTGTTTTCCAGTGACCTCATTAAGCGAACAAGTCAGCCAGTGACATCACTGCATTAGTTGTACTGTGTCCCTAAAAGTATTTAAGATATTTTCCAAAATGTAACAATTGTCCAATTACAGCCGATCAGGTAGAAAGATAACGTATTTCTTCTGAATCCTTTTTATTTTGCAGTCTGAAAGGAAAATATACTGGACTTCATAACCTTATCACACTCTCCTTTACCACATTTCACATATCAATAACAATGAAGGGTTAGTAGGTTAGCCTATATTTTCTATTCTTCATTCTGATTGAGCTCCATCCCTAGATGTATCTGATGGACACCAAGGCCTGGTGTTTTCCTTGAGAACGCAATTAACACGCACAACATTCAGGAGACGGATAGGACCCCGAATGGGGAATTCAAAATATCTAACTTAAGATATTTAACATAACAATAATGATCACATTCAACGTTAGATCTTAAGAGAGGTTTCTGTTGTGGTGAATGTGTCAACCCCTTAAGGGAGTCAAGCGTTGTTAAAGACAGGAGGAAGGAACTACATGTCTTTGGCTTCGTACCTGTACTCTGCATAACGACAATAAAGTTGAATCTAATCTAATCTAATCTAATATTAGGTGTCGATATTAAGAGAGGAGGAGAACGCGTTATTATCGATATGTATGTCTGTGCGCTGATGGCGACGCTCGCGTTTATGTGTCCGTGTATGGCTAGGAGTCCGTGCCGTTGCGTCATCCCCCATAACGTTGGTCCTGTGCCTCGCGCGCGGTCAGGCTCGGCCAAGTGCTGCAGCGGTCCGGCAGCACAATGGCTCCCCCTTAATACAGATGACTCTGCACTTGTGTTGTTCTGCCCTACCCCTCACTGTGCCCTGTCTGTCTGCCTGCATACCGCTGCCACCCATCCCTTCTATGGGGAGCAGTCATTACAATGATAACACGGGGGGGCTTTGACAACAATGCCAGTGTCCATATGCAACACGGGGTCCGCTGGCAAATTCGGCTCATCAATTTCGTGCTTCGTTTGCGTCCTGGCACGTCACCGTGGGTTACGTTGGTGTCCGTGGCGTTGATGTGTTGACGATGTATTCATCTATTGAACCTGTACGAATCAATGTGTAATGTTCACGTTTATGGTTTTAGTTTAGTCTTGATGAGTCTGAGTAGGTCTGGGTGATATGGACAAAATCTAATGTTGATATTTTGGACCAAATTCCTCAATTGTAGGGATAACTATTGGTACGTTGACAAAACATTTTCACAATGAGATTTTTGATAAATAATCATCAGTAATGTGGATATTTACATTTAGAGCATTTGGCAGACGCTTTTATCCAAAGCGACTTACAAAAAAGTACATACATACATATATGAGTAAGTGGGTAAAGGCAACTAATAGACCAGCTGGAACAGTCAGAACATTACAACACTTTACTGTAAAGCAGCCTTTAAAACCAGCAAAAGACAACACCAAAATCTAAGACGATACCTGGTCTCATATCACGATAGTGATATATAATATCGATATACCTCCCAGCCTGAGTCTGAGGTTGTTTGCTAACATGACTTGCTTCCATTTCATTTGTGTTGGAAGGTCTGCGACTGGCTTTACCCACTGGCAGCGGACACTCCCGTTCTACTGGCCACCTCTGGGATCTACATGTTCCCGGACACGCTGAGGGCCAGCGCGGGCTCCTACGTGGGCATCGTCCTGTCCAACGAACTCCCCGTCGCCAACCGAGAGCTGTTCAACGACGTCCTGGCGCAGCTGGTTGAACTGCGTGTCCAGGTGAGCGTCTCCTGGGCAGGTATACACCGCTAGACCCACAGGACTCATACTGTCTCCTGGGCAGGTATACACCACTAGACCCACAGGACTCATACCGTCTCCTGGGCAGGTATACACCGCTAGACCCACAGGACTCATACCGTCTCCTGGGCAGGTATACACCGCTAGACCCACAGGACTCATACCGTCTCCTGGGCAGGTATACACCGCTAGACCCACAGGACTCATACCGTCTCCTGGGCAGGTATACACCGCTAGACCCACAGGACTCATACCGTCTCCTGGGCAGGTATACACCTCTAGACCCACAGGACTCATACCGTCTCCAGGGCAGGTATACACCACTAGACCCACAGGACTCATACCGTCTCCTGGGCAGGTATACACCGCTAGACACACAGGACTCATACCGTCTCCTGGGCAGGTATACACTACTAGACCCACAGGACTCATACTGTCTCCTGGTCAGCTATACACCGCTAGACACACAGGCCTCATACCGTCTCCTGGGCAGGTATACACCACTAGACCCACAGGACTCA
>OMKP01083370.1:0-16833 GCA_900302375.1 Bathygadus melanobranchus | reverse complement strand
TCATTAAGGAGCAGGTAGGGGTTAGACAGTGGATACAGAGACAGGTTATTAAGGAGCAAGTAGGAGTTAGACAGTGGATACAGAGACAGGTTATTAAGGAGCAGGTAGGGGTTAGACAGTGGATACAGAGACAGGTTATTAAGGAGCAGGTAGGGGTTAGACAGTGGATACAGAGACAGGTCATTAAGGAGCAGGTAGGGGTTAGACAGTGGATACAGAGACAGGTCATTAAGGAGCAGGTAGGGGTTAGACAGTGGATACAGAGACAGATCATTAAGGAGCAGGTAGGGGTTAGATTTAGATTCAGATTTAGATTTTTTGATTTTGACAAATGTGTTACTTTTTGTAAGTCGCTTTGGATAAAAGCGTCTGCCAAATGCTCTAAATCTAATGTGTTTTTTTACTGGACAATTTCTCTTCACGACACCAGTATTCATTTAAACGCTGAAAAAGAAATGGCATATCGGCATTGAGAAGGCCTACATGCCAAGGGACCAAGCCAAGGGAATTAAAGTGTATGCAAATACGTCTACCCATTTCAAGTCATGCTTCCAACACACGTTTTCTGCTTTCGTTCAACACGCATGGATGTGTTGCATAACTGACTGAGTTACACACACGCACACACAGACTAGTGATGAATACAGGCAGGGATCTTGTCCGGGCCAGGGTTCTGCTGTTGGTACTTGCTGTGGAAGGGTGCAGGTGTAGGCTTACCCTGCCCTTTACAGCGTATAAAAACCTCCGCTTGTGCCGTGGGGGACAGGTAGGCGTCGACCCATTATGGAAAATTGCCAACTCGTCCTTTTCCACATCTTTGGGTTTTAACAGTACAGTCGAAAAGTACAGCAGGACTATATTTTACACATTCCCCCCCACGAAGAGACGTTTAGATTAAGCGCGACATTGCGGATAGGAGAACGCAGCGTATCGAAAGGTCGATATTTGCGGTGTGTAGTTGTGCGTATTTGTTTCCGGAACTAACAATACTCCGGTGCTAATTCACTGGTCTGATGTAGGCTGCAGTGAATTCGATGTACGAAGCGACACACGGGATCCGTTGTGCTTGTCGGAGGCAGCAGCCGTGGCAGGGCTTAAGAAAAGCAAAGTTTAAAAAAGTTTTCCGATTTCAGACCCAGGTGGAATTGAAAGAATTGTGTACAAGAATGGGTGGGTACAGATTAGTGTGTGTGTATGGTGGGGCCACTCAGACATAAGAGTGATTACATAATTGCTTTCCTCTGAACAAAATAATTGATTACAATTGGCAACCACACCTGTATCAAACACTTCCAGAGCGCCCTTTTAGATTCACAAAAAACTGCCATCAATTATTTTTGCATGGAAATTTCTATCCACTTGTGGACACAAGATACAGTGTTTAAGTGCTAGTAATGACGATGGTCATTTATACACACGGGAACATAGGCCACTTTAACTACAAGTGCCACACTTGCCCACTTGCTTGTTGTTTACTATCTGTCCTGCGTTGCGCGTTAACACTTTCACACAAATGTTCGTTCCTCGTGGAATAATAATCGGTTATCGGGCTTAGGTTCTAATCCAGCGCAATAGGCCTAACACTAAAAAAAAAAGTGTCATCGCGTCTCCTCTTGTTCGCACACGTCGGAGGAATGTTCACAGCGCTGAGCGAGAGACAAGCTCCAGGACGAATTTATGCCACTGAAACTTGGCAGTGTGCGCACCTGTGACAACTCGGAGCGGAGTACCTCCAGCTAGGCGATAGCTGCAGAAGTAGAGCACACAACTGTAACAGTGTGTGTGTGGCGTTCAAGCTGTCAGGTACACGCCTGCCACACCTCACTATTCCAGACTTCTTTTTTTTCTTAAATGCGCGAATGCCCGCGGTGTATTTCTAGATGTCTATCTACCGATACTTATCGTCCAGGGGCCGCCACTAAGTTGCGTCACAGTGCGCTTGCAAGGTTTGCAGAAAAACCACCTCCCCCCCCCACCCCCGAAAAAGACGATTCTGCAACTTTGTTCCGCGCAGTTCTCCGCGAAGTCACCGATTTCAGTCAGAGATGAAATGCAGCCTATTTCTTGGATCCGTTTAGAGAGATTGATTGCATGTATTGGCTTGTTTACTGCGTTTTGTTCCATTTTGACGTGTGCCATATAGACATCCTTAAAGTTATGTGGAGCATATTTAATAGATCAAATTCAGTCATTCATGATTTGAAGGATTTAAACCGTGTGTTGGCAGTAACTGGTTCCCAACACACCCTAAAACGCCCTGTTTGCCTATTATACGAACAGCCAGGGAACGGAGACATAATTCCTCAAAGCAGAACAGGCCTCCATTCATTTTACCGTCCAACGTGTTAGCCTGCCAACACTTGTTCTAACATTGTCCTTACTACCATAGCAACTTATGTTTTAACCTCGTCCTAACTGTAGATTACCATAGCAACGTATGTTTTAACCTTGTCCTTACTGTAAATGACCATAGCAAGGTATGTATATGCAAGCGGACTATCTATCTAGCTGTCTATCTATCTATATATTATATATATCATACACATCTATATTTTATGACATATATTAGTCGCCAATGTTACATTCATTTTTGCATCTTACATTACTACTACTCTTACTGTACATATGTTCTGAATGTGGTTTTGTACAGTTCTATTCTTGTTTTGCATTTTATTTTAAATCTGTCCTGTATTAATAATTAAGTACTATCTTATCTTTGTGCTAAATGATCACTGTGAAGATGACGAGGGAGATAACGATGAATGATGATGACACAATCAATAAAGGAATGGAGACAATCAGTAAAGTAATGAGCACAACGAAATAAGAAAGCACATGTTATTCACAGTAATCTGCTGTGCGTAACATACAACTATGGCATGTGTGTGGTTGATGGCTGGTTTAAGCCTCACCTGGCCCGAGGCTGATTAAACTCTGGGAATGTGTGTGTGCTTGTGTAGGTATGTATCTGCACCGAACTGTATAATGTGTGTGTGTGTGTGTGTGTGCTTTTGTTTTGTGTGTTTGCACACACAACTGTACCACGTGGGTTTGTCCATGCTGCATGTGTTGTGTGCATAACTGTACAAAGTCAAAGTCAAAGTCAGAGTCAGCTTTATTGTCAAACCAATATATGTACAGACATACAGAGGGCTGAAATTGCGTTTCCCTCTCATCCACGGTGCATAGCATTTAACATAGCAAAACAATATAATATAAATAAATAAACATTTAAACAAAATAAAAATAAAAAATGTACAAGAATTTGAAATGTATGGTACATTTGTGTGCGTGTGTGTATGTGTGTGTGTGTGCTTGTGTTGAGTATATTCTTGCACAAAAGTGCAAAATGTGTGTGTGTGTGGCTGTGGATGTGTGTGCTTGGGTTTAGTATGTTGGTGCACAGAAATACAATACAACTGTGGAGAGTGTGTGGTTGGTGGCTGGTTTAAGCAGCCTCACCTGGCCTGAGTCAGGCTGATTAGACTCTGGGCATCGGTGAGGTCTCACACTTGTGGTGCATTAGGTAATTTGCATCACACCAGCCATGACCACACACAGTCAGGATGGAGTGCTGACATGTCTGCCTGTCTGCCTGCAAAACTTTGCCAACTCTGCCGGTTTCTGTACAACATCTACCTGTGTGTGTGTGTGTGCACTTTTGCGTTCGGATGCGTGTGTGTGAATGTGTGTGGGGTGTGTCTGTGTGTGTGCTTGTGGTTAGTATGGTTGTACGTTTGTAGTATGTGTGTGTGTCATGGTGTTGCCAGTTGCATCCTGTCCACCAGGGTTTGGTCCTGGAATTTTGGAAGTTATGTTAGGAGTTATGAGTTATGCACTCACCAGGTGTGTGTGTGTGTTCATTGTGATTTTTTGGGGGTTGGTCAAGGGGATCCAGGTGTATCCTAATCAGGGTGACCAGGTGTGTTCTAATTGGGGTACATTTAGTATTTTTGGAGCCACAGTTTGAAGCGTACAGTGTCAAACATATAATTCACAGCCTACCGTTGACCTGCCTGCATGCTGAGACTGTGGGAATGTATGTATACTGTATATGAACCTGTCAATCAGTGTGTTTAAACCCCATTAACACTCAGCACAGTCTTGGGCTCATGTAACTATTCTCGCAGTGCGTAAATTAGGCTGGCTATGTTTGAGGAAATCTGCATTTTTATTTGATTTAAACTTCGTGCATTTGTCAGTAGTTCAGTTCACACACACACACACACACACACACAAACCATTTGTGCGTTGCTATAGTTGACATTATACTGGTTGTCAAATATCCAAGCCATAATTACTTTCATGAGCTAAGCGTGACTGGTAAGGTTTGTTCTCATTGAAGAGCATCAATAGGGTTAGGGTTAACGTATAGCATGACGTATAGCATGATGTATAGCATTGACATATAGCATTGATGTATAGCTTGACATATAGCATCACGTATAGCATTGACGTATAGCATGATGTATAGCATCACGTATAGCATTGACATATAGCATGATGTATAGCATGATGTATAGCACTGACGTATAGCATGTTGCACAATTAAGCATTCCTGTGATTTCCCCTGATAAGCAAATTGTATTTTGGTTCTGCACGGAAATCATGTAAAACATTGTATCAAACTATAATGGAAGGAGTCTCTGTATGCACGATTTTCTCATCATCCGATCGACGTCACACTGGGCAGGTTTATTGCTATCCAAAAAGCTGCAAGCAGTCAGCAGTCAGTCCGTTTCGAATGGGCAGGGGCACGCTTTGAACGGGCACGTTTCGAAGGGCCACATGACTAGTACGAATAAAGTTTGATGAATCTTTAGCATGGTGCATGATACAGCATTGTAGCAATAGTATATTTCATGATAACACATTTTATTAGCATAGCGCTGAATAAGCATATTACTTATAGCTTGTTGCATGATGTAGTATTTCAGCTTTAGTGAAATATTTGCATTGTTAAGCATTTTTGAATTAATGGAATCAGAGGAATCGACAGAGACGCAAAAGATGTGTCTTCAAGTGTGGTGTGTTGTGTTTTGAGACTAAATTCATGCATGTACATTACCCCCATCATTCACTCCTGAGTCTCATGTGGGGTCAAATATTGCTTTTGCATTGAACACACAAACAAACACACAAACATTGATCATATTTACAGTATATTTACATGACATATTTCATTGTACATTGCACATGTGACATGTACTTTACACGTACACGTCACATGCTGATATTGCGCAAGGTCACTGGTTTAGCACAAACCAGTTTATGCAAGAGATTCGATTTTACAGGCATCACCAAGGCTTTCTACTGACTGGCAGTTCGAACAGTGTCGTTGTTCTACTGGTTGTGAGCTCTAGCTCTTCTAGGTCTGGCCTGTTACAGGACAATGATTTATATTCACTCTCACTCTCTCCACCCCACCTCTCTGTCAGTCAAAAATGTTAGCCGCCCCAGGGGGTTCTGACACACCTTCATTCTCACCTGATCCGCACTACTCTCCCTCGACCTTTCTACTCATCTCTCTCTCTCTCTCAATTTAATTCAAAAGAGCTTTAGTGGCATGCAAAATAAACATTTATATTGCCAAGCAGTTTAAGTTAAAGACAACTCTCTCTTTCTCTCCATCTCCCCCTCACACACTCTCTCTCCCTCCCAATCTCTCCATCTCTCTCATGCATTGATTCCAAAAGTGCTAAATGCTATTTGCATTACTGGGGAGACACTAAATGTTCTTTGGCAGAATCGGTACATGGAATCATAATTTTGGCTAAATATACTGGTTACGGATGTTTGGGTGAAGCCAGGAGAGACAGTTACGATGGTCACCCAGTAACCTCCTCCCATACTCGTAAAGACACAGTGGAAGGTCATACTTGCCAACTTGAACCCTCAGAAATAGGGACATTACAGTATCTGAAACCACCACAGGGGATAAAAAAAAATCTTTCAGATTTAATTTCCTGAAATCCATGTAATACATTAGGCTAATATTGTATCGTATTTTTAGGCTGAGGGAAGTATTATAGGCTGAGGGAAGTGAGTTACATATAGGCTGAGGAAAGTGAGTTACGTATTGTAGCAGACAAGACTGCCACACGCCACATAAGTGGCTTCTTTGGGGTTCCCCCAAACCCAGCAAGGACACAGGAAGGTGGCAAAGAATCCGGTTTATTGTAAGGGTTTGACAAATGACATGGACAGAGCAGGTGGTATCTCTGCTAGCGCTCTCCTGAGTGTGTGTGGTGGTGGCTAGTTTAACCTGTGGGCCTTGATTAATCAATGGCCCACAGGTGTGCAGCCTCACCCAGCAAAACCAAAAAATAAATGAGCCTGACTCTGGCTAGGTGAGACTGCTTAAACCAGCCACCAACCACACACATGCCACACGTATAGATTTCATGCCTGCAGAAAAGCTTTACATAACACTAACCCTTCCACTCTAATAGAAGTACAACAGACAGGGGAGTCTGCAGAGTCGGTCTAGGGCTCCAACCAATGATTGTTTCTATAATCTATTGATCGAAACATTATTTTTTCTGATGAATCCATTTATCATTTAGTCTATAAAATGTTCTTGTGGAGTGTGTGTGGTTGGTGACTGGTTTAAGCAGCCTCACTTGGCCCAAGTTAGAGTCTGGGGCTAAACACATTAGTCACACTTGACTAATCAGTGCACACAGCTTAAACCAGCCATCACCCATCACCTGGTATTGGTTCCTCCAACCGCCACAGGCAACCGACTGTTGCTAGCCACCCCTGCAACCAGCCTGGAGCAGCCCAAGACCCAGCCACCAACCACAAACACTCCACAAGTTGGTAACTAGCTAGCATGCTGACGCTCTCCCGAGTGTATGTGGTGATGCCTGGTTCCAACCTGTGTGCACTGATTAGTCAATGCATCACAGGTGTGATGCACTACCATTGAGGTAGAGACGGTTGTCTGGCAACCGGAAGGTTGCTGGTTCGATCCCTAAGCAAGTCACCTAACCCTAACTGCTCCTGACGAGCTGGTTGTTGCCTTGCATGGTTGACACCGCCATCGGTGTATGAATGGGTGAATGTGAGGCAATGTAAAGCGCTTTGGATAAAAGCGCTATATAAATGCAGTCCATTTACCATTTACCAAGTGAGGCTGCTTTAACCAGCCACCAACCACACACACTCCACAATTCTAAGTTCCGACCAATGCACATTACAAGTGTGCAGAGTGATTGTTGTGAATTAGCTTGCTTCATCTACAAGTGCAAGCAGCCAAGAAATAGTAAAGTATTCATTTTTATAACGATCCATGAACCACATTTTTGTAATTCTGAAGCGGTGGGCAGCAAATGATTCAACAAGTCGGTCCCAGGCTGTGGAAGCTTGGGTGTGTTCAAACTCCTCTGAGAAGACAGGAACAGCCATGCGGGAGGCACTGGCCTCACTCAAGTTAGGGTTAGGGTTAGGGGTTAGGGTTAGGGTTAGGGTTAGGGTTAGGGTTAGGGTACCCTAACCCCAGGCATCTGAATTCCCCCTCTGGGAAGTGTGATCATGTTATTTTATCTCTCCTTGGCAATCAGACATGTGTGTGTGATTGGCAGATCGGGGCCTGCGACCGCAAGGTCATTGGACTTGTCGGCTGTTCATGTATGTCAATGACAATTGGCAGGTATTGTTTGAACACAAGGAATGCCAAAGGTCAAAGGTCGACTTCCACGACCAGATGGCATCCGACCAAGAAATGTTGAAAAGACGATGACTATAACTGGCTCTCTGGGAAGGTGGGAAAAGGGTCATGACCCTTCTGTAGATGGGGGTTTCTATACCCTTGACTCACATTCAGCAGTGGTTTAACTCTACTGCTAACTGCTATTTTAACTTCATTTAATAGCAGATCAAACCCCACCCTGAACACACACTCATGCGCACACCCACATCCATATGCACGCACACACACAGACACAGATCCAAGCATGAACACATATACACATACACACACAGATGCATGCATGCACGCATGCACACACAATCACAAACACAAAAGCATACCCACACATGCACGCATACACACACACATATGCAAAAATACGTGCACAGATACACACAACCCCCCCCCACACACACACACACACACAATTATGTATCACCCACCCTTCCAAGCGAACACTCACACACACCCACCACACACATTCACCTTTCATATTGTGTACAGGTATCAAAAGTCAGATATTGAATACAGCGAATCGCAGCAAAGTTATTCACCCCTCTCCGTGGCAGAAGCAAGCAAGAGGGCAATGTCTCCCCATGTCACATCACACAACAGGCTACGACAAGATTCGAGGCTGACTCAAAGCCTCTGGAGCCAATAAAATTTCCCAGCAACAAACACATCTGCGGTATTTCAGGCGAGGTGGGTTTTGATATTCTGGTATCCTGCCTGAGCTTGTCTCTCCTTGTGCTCAGGGTCATACCGACGCCTGCTCCCAGGCTCAGAGCAACAGTGCAAAGGGCTTGGCTGTGCTAGTACGTGTGAGGCGGGTCTCCGCAGAATGACGCTCGAAACGACGAGAGCTAACGCCACACATCCTCCTGTCACCGCAGGTCCCCGTCTATTCCTGCCTGTCACAATCCCATAACATTTAGTCTTTATTATACACTGCAGGACAAATTACACACCACAGAGGAAGAGAGATAAAACCCGAACGTTTAGGGAAAAGGTCAGGTCGTCTTACCGTTACAACAGCAGCAACAGCTACAAAAACAAACACAAAAACAGATCGTAAAGGTAAAAGTATGCAAGACTTGCTCTGAAGGAAGATAGCCAGGATAAGATGCTACACAATGCTAAGTACTATTTTAAGTGCCGGGACGTACGAACATACAAGTAAGTGCTAGGGATCCCCCATACATACATACACACACACACACACAATCACACACGCGGTTTGTGTGATGCCTGCTGTCAAACACCAACAGATAGAGCACTCAGATCCCTGCAGTGCTACACAGAGAGGGTGAGAGTTAGATAGAGAGAGCGAGAGGATAAATAGGAAGCTGACAGAGATGTACAGTGGACAGTCAGTGTCAACTCTATTGTCCATTTTTCTCCTGTTGCATCCCAATATAAATTCACTATAAAACCGCGTTTGTGTTTGCTTATCAAGTCATTGTCAACCCTAACCCTTATCACCCTAACCCCCCCCCGAGCAAGCCCCGGTACAGTCATCTACTCTACATGATCTACATTTGGTTTCCTCCATCATTAGCCTGAGTTTACCTTTGCCATTTAGAGCACCAGCCAAAAAAAACACACCTTAACAATTAATCTCCTAAAGGGCAAATATAAACTTGGTGACGACCTTTTAGAGGCTGTAATTACGGTTCAGGAACCCCCAAACACTTGTCCTGACTTGCCGCGCTGCCGGACTCAACGGTACAAGTTGTAGTATGAAACAATTACGACTCATATTCCCTCCTGTGGCCGCACCCCGGATAGCATTCCTAGTGAAAGGGCAACGGGTTGTCCCGCGGCAGAAGACCTTTAAAGTTTCGCTTTGTGATGATGGATCATGGCAGACAGGTGCCCGTCTTGCTGATCAGAGGAATGGGTTCGACAGGCTTCCGAGACACGGTAAACCTTTCTGGGTGTGCACTTGTGCATGTATACTACACAGACATGCACGCGCCTATGTGCGCGCGCGCGCACACGCATTCATTCATTCACGCATGCATGCCAACATACACAGTCTTTGTGATGAAGCAGAATGGTGGCATTGCTTGACCGTACAAATGTAAAAAAAAAGTTGTACAAATCATTTTGATTATGAACTGTTCATTTACAATTTCATATGATCGTAAATGTAAGCACTCATTTGCATATTTTCATTCATTTCATGTCATTCAGAACTGATTTCTCTTCAATTATTGCATTTTTAAGGAAGGGGATTCAGGTGTAAGATTTCAAGGACAATACCGACCTGGGTGATCAAACGTCGTCTCTCCTAGCTTCTGTTACCTGTTACCAATAATAGCCAAAATGACTCCCATGTATCGATTCTGCCGCAGAGCATTCATTCATCTTTTGGAGTCAATGTGCGTCGGTCAGTACGGAGTCTGTGGACAACTTCGTAACAGTCAACCACCATACTAGCAGGCTGCTTTACAAAGTGTCTTATCACAAATTGATCTTTTATGATAACTAATGTTGGTAGGATACCATAAAAAATGCAATCTTTCTGGGACCTCACCTTTAGTAGCCTACTCGTGGTAGCCTACTCATTAGGTTGTATTCTTCATCAGGAAGCACCACAAAGGCGCCATCTGCTGGTGAAACCGCGTAATGCTGGTAACGGAACTCTAGTGAAGTAACTGTACAACACTGACACCTGCTGGCACATGGTCTACAATGGAAAAACATACTGAGATCTGATCATTTCACCTGAACGCTTAAGACATATTTGGGGCTCAACCCAGAGATTTAACACGGGTTCTGAGACAACTGATGTGTGTTTGTGTATTATTTACACAAACACACGTATTTACATTGGCTGGCTCACATAAGGGGGATGTATGTACTGTAAATGTTGTTTGGCAGTTTTGACCTGATTCCCATTCTTCCCCAGTACACCCAGAGACTCAGATGAGGGTTAGGGTTAGGGTTAGGGCATCAGCCATAGAAAACATGTGACCAGATAAACTCTAACATGCGGATAATAGAGAAGGGGCAAGCACAATCTTAAATCTTCATTTTTCAATATCATAACTACTGTACCTTCTAAAATTAGCTGAAAAGGTGGGGTTTCTCCCACTCAAAAGTGATTAAAAGTATACAAATGATTGTATTTTTTTCTTTATATGTATGCTTCCGTCAATCCATCCATCCACTCACCATACAACCACTCACCCACCCATTCAATCCTCCCTCTACTCCTTATGCAACCACCCTCACACCCTGCCATCCATCCACCCATCCATCCATCCACATCTGCATTGATTCAATGAAGTCATCCCATAACTGGCTCCTCAGCCGTAAATAAACAAAGGGCCGGTTTTTTTGTTTTCCGTAAACACATTTTTTATTCGTTTTTCGGTAGCAAAACCGTCACCTCGGGACGAGGTCTCGACCGGACGCGTGGAGGAACAGCGTGCATTTCATGAATGCGGCTGGCTTTTCTTAAGACATCGGTTTGACCAAAAACACTTAGCGCGGCTTCAGTACATTCATGTTGCTTTGACAATACCGCCCTGTCCCAGTTTGTCGTTCATTTTTTTGTGCAAGCTAATTTCGAAGAGTGACTCGTTTGAAGCAATGGCGCAGCCTACAAACTTGCATAGGTATGGAAGGATGAAGAACACAACATATCAGTGTATTAGTCGCTGTTCACCTGTGGGTTTATTTGCAACTTGACACAACTTCAAAAAGTGTTTTTTTTTTTTTTTTTAGTAAAGACAAGAATAAACATTTCGAACTTTATACGTACAAAACATGGACAACAGATTCTTTGGTCCCTTTTCGAATCTTTGGTAGGGTTAGAGGGTTGTTATTGCTTCATTTAGAGCACGTCTTTATAAAATTTCTGTCGGACAGTGGCTGACAAGCGTTTTTTTTCTCAGACATTTATTACATGAGTGTTAGGGTAGTGAACTGTGAGAGTCTAAAAAAAAAAAAACTACGGGACAGGTAGAAAAGATCATGGGGGGCGTCTAAGCCGCTAGCTAGCTCGCTAGCTAGCTCAAACTCTTTGACTTCCGCGAACCCGCTCAGTCCTCCACGATCTCGGAGGACTCGGACACCACCTTGCCGTCCTTGGTCTCGATCATCTTGATCACCACGTTCTTCTTGGTGTAGCTGCTGCTGCCGCCGCCGCTGCCGTAGCCGCCGCCGCTACCGGAGCTGAAGGACATGCTGCCGCCGCCGCTGCTGTAGCCACCACCGCCGCTGCTGTAGCCACCACCGCTGCTGTAGCCGGCACCGCTGCTGTAGCCGCCGCCGTAGCCGCCGCCGCTGCCGTAGCCGCTGGAGTAGCCGCTGGAGTAGCTGCTCTTCACGCTGTCCATGGGGAAGCCGCTGTAGCTCGCTGGACGGGAGGGGAGGGGAAAGGTGGAAGGAGATGCTTAACGGCGTCCGCCAAACACTGACGTCCTTCTATACGAGTACCAAACATCTTTCATGACGAGCTAATGAACACTAGGCTAGTAGCATAGTCGATAACAACAGCCAATAGTAACTGAAAAAATGCACTAAACACATCTTGGACCTTTGAAGATCAGATTCGTTTGACTTAATAGACACAATAGACACAATAGACACAAGCGATGCATCATCAAGGTGTAAATAAAGATCTGTGGTTTGGGATCTGGGTTTTCCCGCCATGAGCCCATTTCTCACCGTGCAAAAAAAAAAAAAATCAGCTGAGCAAAAAACACGTTCAATCCTCTGCCGTGCTAAACAATGAGCAAATGCTTTTTTCTGACCTGGAGTCTGTTTTCTCTGCTCTACGCTCACTAATCGAGGAACATGGGAGTGGTTTTTTTTTGCAGAGCCGATTTGACGAACGGACGAAAGCAAGAACCCCTCCACTTACTGCTCTGCTGGGAGATGTTGATGGCCTTGATGCCGTGCGCCAGTCTGTCCTCCTCTCCCTCCAGCAGCTTCCTGTAGGTGGCGATCTCGATGTCCAGGGCCAACTTGACGTTCATCAGGTCCTGGTACTCCCTGATCTGCCGGGCCATGTCCTGCTTGGCCCTCTGCAGGGCGTCCTCCAGGTCCTTGATGCGGGCCTTGGCGTCACGGACGGCCATCTCACCGCGCTCCTCCGCCTCCGCGATCTGGGCCTCCAGGTTTGCGCGCTAAAGGGGTGGGGGGGACATGGTCAGATTGGGTCGCGTTGCTGAACTCGAGAGACGGTAGGAACGCCACATCCATCGAGGTGTTTTTTTTTTCAAACACTTGTCCAGTCCATGTACAGGAATGTTCAACGATCTTTCTCTGATTTTATGTCATCCTTTATTATTTTTTTTGGATGTTTCTGTGTTTGTTTGTTTGACAACCCTGAAAACTTCGACTTTAAGCCAAGCCGAGATAAATAAACACACCTACTACTTGGTTTGTAGCCATAATTAAGTACGCCACCGAGCGACAACCGTTCCACAAGGTTGTGTGTTAGAGTTATAAGTGTAATTCCCTCAACATCTCGTAACTTTATACATATTACATATGAAGATATGGAACATGACTGAGGTGGCGAGGAGCAATGTTTAGTGTAAGCTGTAAGACTGTTGCTCCTCTGCTCCTAAATGTCTTTACAGTCCAACAGTTACGCTGGGGAGTGACTCACAGCAACATGAAGACCTGCGTCACAAGCCATATGATGCAAGATGTTGACAAAACATCTATGTGGCATGTATGTGGTTGGTGGCTGGTTTAAGCAGTCAGAGTCAGGCTAATTGGTTTGGCTGGGTGAGGCTGCACACCTGTGGGCCATTGATTAATCAAGGCCCACAGGTTAAACCAGCCACCACCACACACACTCGGGACCATCTGCTCTGTCCATTTCATTTGTCAAAACTTTACAATAAACCAGATTATTCACCACCTTCCTGTGTCTTGGGGAACCCTTTAAGAAGCCACTGAGGTGGCGTGTGGAGCATTGTTTGCCACAATCTCGCATCGGCTAAACACCGTTTATCCCTCGGTTGACTCCTCACCTGTCCCTTGACGCCGTCGATCTCCGACGTCAGCCTCTGGATCATGCGGTTGAGGTCTGCGATCTCGGTCTTGGTGGACCTCAGGTCGTCTCCGTACCTGGTGGCCGACGTCTGCATCTCCTCGTACTGGAGGGGCGGGTACAGAATGGCGGTTAGCGTCATCATAAGGGTCTGCTATATGGTCCCCGTTCTGGAATAGTCTGCCAGAGGGACTGAAATCAATACAGTCAGTTGATATCATCTTTTTTGGTGTTTAATCTCTGTGTATTTACTTTCGACTAATGGGTCGGCTAATTGGGTCGTTTCTCTTGCCAAGCCCTTTGTGTTGCGGTTTTGCACGGAAAACATGCTGTAAATAAAGTTTGATTGATTTGAGTGACTGATTCTACCCATGGGCGGCTGTACTCACCTTGCTCTTGTACCAGGTCTCGGCCTCTGCGCGGCTCCGGTTGGCGATGTCCTCGTACTGAGCGCGCACCTCCGCCACGATGGAGTCCATGTCCAGGCTGCGGCTGTTGTCCATCTCCACGATGACCGACGTGTCCTTGATCTGGCTCTGCAGCTCACGCAGCTCCTGGTGGGAGGAGGGAGAGGAGGAGGAGGAGGGTGAGAAGGCGGCGGTCAGACAGGCCGATGGTACCCCACGGGTGTAGAGCCACAGGAAGCCCGGACTACATGTGTTTGTTGTTTTTCTGTTCGTTCTGAAACCTCCCAGAGGCCAATATGTGCAAACAGATGTTGGAGGAAGTCAAAGAACCAGCCCAGGAATAAATCAACCCATACTGGTTACATAATCGTAACGCTACAACCGGGAAGATAACATTCCATATCTAAACCGCAAGATGATAAGATACTGAGGAAAGTACCGAAGGAGCTCATATGGTCGTAATTATTCCAAGAAGCAGAAATGTTTTGCCAGCTTCTCCAAACGCTCATGACATAAATAATAAATTACGATTACGAATAGATGTTTTTTTAAGCGATTTAGAAAATGCATGTTGAAGCAATTTGGGGGTGCGGCTGTGAAGCCTGGCTGTGAACCCTGGTTGATACTCGTTTCAGACACTCCAGAGAAGCCTGAGCAGGGAGGTCTGAGGGGACGTACCTCTTCGTAGATCTGCCGGAGGAAGTTGATCTCGTCTGTCAAACCCTCCAGCTTGGCTTCCAGCTCAACCTTGTTCATGTAGGCCTCGTCCACGTCCTACAACACACACACACACGCACGCACGCACGCACACACCATTAGAGATACATAGATTGTGCTGTATACTTTTCAAGGTACAACATGTGAACATCTAAAATAATAAAATATCCCTGTGCATGTACTGACCTTCTTAATGAGCACAAAGTCATTCTCACATTCTGTTCTCTTGTTGATCTCATCCTCGTACCTGAGAAGACAGAGAAGAGGAATATGGATTACCATCAGAGATACAACAGGAATAGACAGGAATACCATCAGAGATACAACAGGAATAGACAGGAATACCATCAGCGATACAACAGGAATAGACAGAGGAATACCATCAGAGATACAGCAGGAACACACAGAGGAATACCATCAGAGATACAGCAGGAACACACAGAGGAATACCATCAGAGATACAGCAGGAACACACAGAGGAATACCATCAGAGATACAGCAGGAACACACAGAGGAATACCATCAGAGATACAGCAGGAACACACAGAGGAATACCATCAGAGATACAGCAGGAACAGGCGTTCAGTCTACGATTGCACCACTAGTGGGCAGAAGAGCTCCATCTCCTTATTAACATCAGCTATTGGAAGTGTTTCAGATATGTTTAACTGTCCCATCTGTCCAGCAGAACTAAAGGAGTGGTATCATTGTTAACACATGTGTTCAGAAAGAAGGAAAGAAAATAAACCAAATGTGTGCGAGTGTGCGAGCGTGCACACGTGTACAATAGCACATAGCAGGGATATCATTCCCCAGATAACATAAGAAAAGATAGAAAGAAAGGAAGAAAAGACACTGAATAAACCTAATGTTTGTGTGCATGCGTGTGTGCTTGAGTATGTCTTGTGTCTCTTGGTGCATGGTAGCTCAGGGTTGAAAATCTCGCAGAGATGTCCATTGAACGTCTCCGCCGTTCATCATGTGCTACGCTAGCGTGGCGATGGCTCTGTGGATCCCTTCGAGGTGTAGCCCGACCAGGCGCAGATGTAGGGAGTAGCCCATAGCATGCGAATAATGTTTTCACGACCTCCCCACAAAGTGGAGCATCCCTGGTCGAAGTTACTTAATACTTCAAGATTAGCCTGGGCGGTTACTCAAAAATATGTTTACTTTTTAAAATCAGAGCTATGAAGCCTATGTGTGGTGAGTTTTGAGTTTGTGTTTCTTGTAACCCGTTTTTAAGTCATCTAAGACCATCGGTAATCAAGACGGTTGGTCTACTGGTACTCACTTGTTCTTGAAGTCCTCCACCAGGCCCTGCATGTTGTGCAGGTCCGCCTCCAGCTTCATCTTGTCGTTGCCCAGGCCGTCCAGCTGTCTGCGCAGGTTGGTGATGTAGGCCTCGAACATGGCGTCGATGTTGGAGCGGGTGGTAGTCTGCTGCTGCAGCAGGCTCCACTTGGTTTCTAGCATCTTGTTCTGCTGCTCCAGGAAGCGCACCTGGACGGAGACCATGGAAGAGACCGCTTAGACCCGGTGTGACTAATGAGGGGAACCACCATTGTTTTACACGGAGGCCCTGCCATAGGCGTGGTCGCCACTCCAGATCGAACCAACTAGCCACGCCAATGTATGAATGCTAGCGATACCAATAAATGAATGAATGTGAATGAATGAATGAATGAATGAATGACTGGGCCCCATTAACTCGCTAGCAATTTGCTTGTGATTAACCTCCCACTGCAGATCCCATTGAAAAGTGGGATCTTCACAATGCAGGCTGTTTGTTGTGCCAATTGGTGTGTTATTGTATTCAGCCCGGTCATGTTTTTCCAAAGGCAGGGGTGACGTAGATGCATCCTGGCAGGAGCCAGACATATGTGGGTGGAGGGTGGGAGAGAGGTGGAGAGGAAGGTGCTGTTGGAAAAGAGAGGGTGACAGGAGGAACCCAGCACCCCTTCCTGTTTTCCCCAAGTATTGTGTTATAGCAGAATGGG
>OMKP01083367.1:0-13191 GCA_900302375.1 Bathygadus melanobranchus | reverse complement strand
GAGCCTTTTATGGGTCTGAGTGCTCCGAGGACCTGTCCCCGTTCTCCACCGACCTTGATAAGGAGAGACAGAGACAGAGAAACAGAGAGACAGAAAAAGACAGAGAGAGAGAGAGAGAGAGAGACAGAAAAACAGAGAGAGAGAGAGAGAGAGACAGAAAAACAGAGACAGAGACAGAGACAGACATACTACATTAGTGGAAAGTAAGTAGGCCATGTGTAACCTGCGTTAAAAAGTGGTTAACAAAAAAAAAAAGGACAATCGTTTTGTCATTCCCTTTGACTGAAATACATTAAGGTAAATAACGCCCGAGCCAGAGCGATATCATTATGTCTGATGGGGCTCTGTGAAGTGCCGCTATGAATAGGAAATATGCTATGAATAAGTTAAGGGTCCACGCCCCTTTTTGTCTATGTCAAATGAATATACCTCTGGATATGATGCATTAAATGTTGCATATTTATATTGTGTAGTGTATCTGGTTTATGGTCTGGTAGGCCATGGCCAGGTAATCTAGGAATAATCACAAAGATCTGATCATAAATAACCCATTTAATAACTGAAATGGAAAATGTAACATGAAATCACATAAATCACAAATTCCATTCCAAATAAAATGTAACAGTAAGATTTGAGAGTGTAACACCTGGTAAAGTTAGGCAGGACAAACTTTGTGGGAAGTAGCGCTGACTGACTCCATGGCTCAACAGAAGAGACAGGAGGCTGGCAGACAGGCCATCGCTGGTTGCAGGCACTCGCTAATTTGATGTAGTGACATTTTCCTTCCCGAAGCCCTCTGGGACAGAGCTAGAGAGAGAGAGAGCTAGGGAGAGAGAGAGCTAGAGAGAGAGAGAGCTAGCAAGAGAGAGAGAGAGAGAGAGAGAGAAGAGAGAGATGCAGAGAAGGAGTGCAGAAGAGAAGAGGTGTTGGAGAGCAAGATGGAGAGATACAGAGAGAGTGAAAGCAAGATATGATATATATAGTCGTACATATATTGATATATATATATATAGAGAGAGAGAGAGAGAGAGAAAGAGAGATACAGAAAGAGAGCAATAGAGAGATATAGGGAGATATAGTGTGGGAATAAGCTAGAAAGAGAGAGAGAGAGAGAGACCGAGAGATACAGAAAGAGAGAGGGACAGAGACACCGGGGTACACAGCAGGAAGGAGAGGAAGAGCGCTGGTGAAGGAGACACTAATGAACTCAGACAACAAAGACCCTAACCTGAGCAGCAGCACCCTAGGGAGCCAGGGTGGGCTTTCATCGGGTCAATAAAAGCACTGGAGCATAACCGCGCCGGGCTCGCCCTTCGAGCGCCCGCTTGACTACAGCGGGGACTCTTCTCTTCAAGGTTGCCCGAGTTACAGGAGGGAACATCTTCACTGAATTTCGCATTTTGGATGCGTCATCCATTGCGTACTTGTGGGTTTTACTTTACAGCTCAGATAAATGACTTATTAAGGACTTACTCAGGACAACCTCCTTAGAACAATGATTTAGAAAAGGTGAACACTCAGCATAACGGGGAATTCAATTATGTTAATCGTCATAATCGTCTAATCGTCTAACATAATTAGACGATATAAACATTGTCTAATAAACAACATAACTGGTTAAATCTTTGTATTTAACAAAAGTCGTACATTTTACACATTGCTCACCGATGACTTTGCTGACTATAAGATAAGTAGGGATCTATATTACATTTGAAATAAGAAGAATTTGAGCACTACACTACAATAGTTTCAAATAATGCCTGATAATACCTGATATTGACTCCTTGACACTGCAAGTGAGTGTAAGAAACAAGACACATGCAGACACACACACACACACGTGTGTTGCCCAACCGAGTCCCCCTACGTCTGACATATGTCACTCCCAATGTGCTCAGCCAGCCACGCGCCTCCCTGACCATGCCCTGCCACCGAGGTGCATGCATTATAGGGGCGAGAGACAGAGAGAGAGAGAGAGAGTGAAGGGCAGGGAGATAAGGATGAGGGAGAGAGAGAGAGAGAAAGACAGAAAATGTGTGTGTGTGAGTGTGTGCGTGTGTCTGTGTCTGTGTCTGTGTCTGCGCAAGCGCACGCACGTGTGTGTGTGTGTGTGTGTGTGTGCGAGGGGGGTACTGCCACTAGTGGTGGCTACCTTCTTCCTGCTAATTGGTATTTCTGAAACAACACCATCTGTTCTGTAAGAAAGTCAGACGCAGCCTCCCAGACAGATCCCCCACTCCTGCTACGCTCACCAGCAGAAGCCCCGGCAAACAACCCCTCAGCCCCTGGGCCCTCGCAACACAACAGACATTCTATAGGCGACGTAACAGGGATATAGAGATGCATCTGTTATCACTTTCTATATACCATTTGGAGGGGGATTATGAACATAGACTAATGAACTGGGGGGAGCCGTGTTAATATATCGCCGCATGCCAGGGTAGAGAGGCAAAGCAAACACAGGTCTGCATAACAGACTGGTGGCTCTTTGTTTCCTATTGACGATGTGTTGTGTAAAGAGGTGTTGATACACTGCACACAATATTCTGGGTGGAATACTTGAGTCAACATGTGTGTGTATAAATAAAGAATGTGTGTGTTTATATTCTAGTTGAGGGATTTAGGACTCAACTAAACTGTTAGATGCTTTACTTTTGTTATTAACAATTGGAAAAGCGATATCTATAGGTGTTATAGATAATTTAAAAAATGTTTTAGTGCCACCATGTGGTTTCCTGATGCAATCACAGGCCTCACAGTGCGCAGACATGAAGAAACGCCTAGAGAATGTAAGTTTTTTTTTAACAAACGTATAGGTCTATAAATAATGACTTAGACTTACCATAAGATAAGCTAAATATAAAATGTTAATAACATGCTAGGCTACACTCAGAAAATCAATAAAGTCCGCCAAACGCCCTGGTGTTTCGTGGCTATCTCTGATTAAAAAAGAGTCAATAATCTTGTATTGAACACACTATAAATTTCTGCATAAATTTCCCAGTCAGTGTGAGCTATTTCTCACGGGAAACGACCAAGCACACTACTCACTGCAATTGCCGTGTTTTACACCGCCAATCTGTTACATTGGGATCTCTCCTGCTTCAATCTCATGGATGATTAAGCGCGATAATTAAGGTTTTTGGACATTTTCCACAGAGGCGCAGACAAGGCAGCTGGTGACATTTCATGCATTCCCAAACACAGAGGAGGGAATTAGTCCCACGTTTATTTCAGAAATCACCAATCCTGCATTTGACAACAATAAAGCTGTTGTTATAATAGTAGCCTATCCATTTTGGCTTCATTCTCTGCAGCGGCCCCGAGGCACTGGGCAATTCACCTTGAACGGTTGAGGTAATTATGAGAACTATAGAGGCGAACATACATTTCCTGCAAAGGTATTCCAAAAAGGTGTCAGGATTAAACCATAATTTGGCTTGAAGGAGACATTTGGACCAGTAGTGGACTAGTAGCCTATTCGCACAATACAATATATTAGTAATATATATTTTAAATGTTTAAATACTAAACATGCACATCTAGTCTGTAAATTTGTATTTCAGTAACAAATGCCTCAATTTCCCAGAATGCCACACCAGAGCGGAAACAGTGACAGGTTCCATGGCAACGAGTGAGCGGCGTGATAGCCTAGCAGGGTACGGGAACTACAACTAGCTAGCTTACGCCAACTTGATTACTGCCTCGCGTAATATATTGCCTTAAATATTAACAGCACAGTCGTTGCAATGATGAGTCGGACACCCGATGCAAGAGCACGGTAATAATTCGTTTAATAACACTTTTTAACAGGGCAAAGCAAACCACAACATAGCTAACGAAAGCTAACTGGCTCGCTTAAATTTGCAGGGACAGGAATTCAACGATGTTTATGTATTTAAACCTGTAAACCAACAGCTAAAGTGTATTATTTCTATATGTTTTGGATTCAAATAACATATCCAAATAGTTCCCTTTTCCCCCTTAGCCGATTGTCCAGCTGTTTGTGAAACATCTGGCAGCCACAGCCCCTGTTCGGGGCTATATAGCTAGTATTAACTTCTTAATGTTAATTAGTGTTCTTGTAAGATAGATATATGCTGTACATTATTCATCCCGAAGGAAATTCAAGCAGTTGTGAGGTTGGCTCTTAAAATCCAAAATTGTCCAACAATACATGCCAAAGAGCTATATATATAGCTACATTTAATATAGTAACTATAACTTACTAATAACAATACATTAACACGATGTATGAATGTGTATTGAGTATTTCCAAAACTCCCGTTTTGGAAATACTTTTTAAATTAAATTACATAACTGAACGGAGCTGTTCAATCTCTGTCAGTAGGAATGTCTTTGATATTTTCTATGTTTTCATGTATATATATATCAAGATGTACAAGTACTTTAACTTGCACACCCAGCTTGCCACACCTGGCTGTTTGTTGATGATGGCGCCGCCTGCCTTACTAGGGACAACCAAACGAAACAGATCCAGGAGAACATCACCAACGTGGAGAAACACTTCGGAGACATGTGCCAACTGTTCGCCGCCTACGTCCGTAAAACCGCCAGACTCCGGGACAAGGCGGACCTGCTCGTGAGGGAAATCAACGTGTACGCAGAGACCGAAACCCCAAACCTCAAGAGGGGAATGAAGCAGTTTGCAGACCAACTGGCCAAAATTGAAGACTATCGTCAAGCTGAGGTGCTGCTGTGACTTGTTGTCAAACAAACATCTGTCTTGGTTTTTGCATCTCTGTTTGCATGCGTTTCAATTTGTCCACACAAAAATAGTATTAACTGAGGTTTCCTATCAATTGGATCTCATTTCTTCAAAAGAAGGCAGTGATGTACTGTATTTGTATCTCTGTGCAGTTCCAAGTATTTCCTTGTCTCGTCTGCCCTTGTAAATGTGTGTTTATATTTCAACGCTTTTATGTGTTAGGTTTCAAAAAAAGAAATGAGACAGTGTAGTTATTCCCCGGTATTGAGGTGATCAGCAATCAGAGATCTCCATCGTTGTCTAACTTTTAATGATGTTTTCATACAGGTAGAAAGGCTTGAGGCCAAAGTCGTAGAACCTTTGAAAAGTTACGGGGCTGTCGTGAAACGTAAAAGGGTAAGTTGAATATACATCCTAATTATCAGAATAAACCCTTGCACAAAATGATGTTGATTGTACCTACCATTTCTGTGCCACACGGGGGCAGCATTTATCATAATATACACTAATACCATTACTCAGTAATAGAGCCTTATTTGCCTTGCATAACATTGTTGCGAAAATCATTGTGTCATGAAATGTCTATATTTAACCGTAATGACTAATGAATGATTAACCATCTTGCACAAAAGGATATGAATGAGACTCTTATGAAATATCTAAGTATTGCTTAAACTTATTTCCATGAAGATATATACACAAATACACAGAATACACACTATAACTGCCGTGTTACCATGTTCTATTGTATTAGTCTACTACATTCTTTGCTTTTGCGTTGCTTAATATGTTATTTCAGATGTAGTTATTGAGAATTGTAAACCAAGGGACTTGAAAACAGTGTTTGTGTTGTGTTGTGTGTTGTGTTGTGTTTTTGACTAAAGTGTATGAAGTTGTTAAATGGGGGAAGTTTCTATTGGCTACGCTCCATAGCTCGAGCGAGTGTGACATGGGGTTTGACGACGCCCGACGTCCATTTTTAACATTTTACGTCATGACTGCTCAGAATGCATTTTTAACTCGTAGGTAGACATTGTTATTATTAGTGTTATTAATATTGTTGTTGTTTTCCCCACAGGAAGACCTGAAGACCACCCAGAGTGCCAGAGACCGTGAGTCCAAGCAGATGGCCCAGCTGGAGAGGACCAGGCAGAGGAACCCCTCAGACAGACAGATCATCGTATCCTTACCCAGCATGCCCTGGGAGGCACCGCTCACACCAAACCTTTAATGTAGCCATGTCCAAAGGAACGGGGCTAACAGAGGGGATAGGCTTTAGCTTTTAATTCATCGGTGCTTCCTTATCCAGGCTTTCAGTCACAGGTGGGTGTTTCACATCATCACGGAGGAGGCATCGTCTCATTTCTGGTGATGTATCGCAGAGAACTCCCGGCGGTTTTTCAAATGAAGGGTTCTGTATCGTAACAGAGGCCATAGAACCGTTGGTCCGCTCTGAAGATCACGGAACAAAAACCCCTGGAGGTTTTTTTTAAAGCAAAAGTCGACATAACAGCCACTAAAAGTGGCACTAAAGGGCCCCCCCCCCACCACTAAACAATCTTTCATCCAGACATTATTTTATATCTTTGCTACCCCCCAGGCGGAGAGTGAGCTCCAGAGAGCCACCATGGACGCCACGCGCACCACCCGCCAGCTGGAGGAGACCATCGACGAGTTTGAGAAGCAAAAGATTCGAGACATCAAGGTCCGGAATATAATGGTCTTTTTAAAACGTCAAGTGGAAGTGAAACTAGACGGTGAAGGTTTCGGTGTCTGCCCGTCGAGCCAATCGAAAATGAGACATTTGTTTTTTGGCCTGCATTGTTTAAAATGTGTTAAACTAAAATACTTTTTCCACTAGTAGAATAGCATGTAATCGATTGTGTCATAGGTTTCTCACTATTCCAACGTTGGGCATCCGTGAGTGAGGTGCCTAACCCCTACTTGCTCATTAATCACGCGTGTCTAGAAAAAAAAACACCATGAGTCACTTTGTACACTAAGTGTCTGCCAAATGACTAAATAGTAGGATAATGTAACATATTTAGGGTCTATTAAAGGGCCATTTTTTCCCCCTCTCTCTCCCCTGGCAGAAGATCTTTGGTGAGTTTGTGACGGTGGAGATGTCGTTCCATGCCAAGGCCTTGGAAGTGTACACCGCTGCCTACCAGAGCATCCAGAGTGTGGACGAGGACGAGGACCTAGAGGTGAGGCCACAGTCTTCTCATGCTAACGCCAGCTACGAGTCCCATAGGTCACAGCCTTCTTATGCTAACGCTAGCAACAGTCCAATAGGCCAACACCTTCTTACGCTAACACACAGCGAACAGTCCAATAGGTCACAGCCTTCCCAGCTCAAGGCTAGCTACAATCAACAATAGGCCAGGTACCAGTTACGCAGGTACCGCTGGACATCATCTGTCCATAATAACCCAGAGATTGTATGGCTATAACCACACATAATAGCTATAATATAACTCATATGTCTAGCCTGAGTTCTTGCAGAAAAACAAATAAATATGAACTATGACAATGAGCAGAGGAAAAACGAGTTAATGGGTGAAACATTCATTTACTTTCAAAGAAAAGCATGTCCCTGCTCCCTTTCGATCTCATCACTGTTTGGTTTTTTTTTGTTGCAATGAATCATCTGCCCTCCATTCATACTCAGTAGAAACTCCTCAGCAGGACCTGGCTCTTATATCACAGTGTGCACCGCTGATTTAATCAGCGAAACGGCCACCAACGTCAGTGGCATGAAGACATTCCTGATTGGGAGCCTTTGTGGAATTTGTTTTCCGGTTGTCTGTTGAAAACTCGCAACGCACGTTACACTGCATATTACAATTGATCTCTGTTGAGAATCTTAGCAATTGTTGATTTCCAGTCAGTCAAGTTGGCAGCGTGCAAGAGGGTGGCTCCCTTACTGATTAAGGAAAAAGGACATGACAGATATATATTCTTTCTTTTAATATAATAATCTATAACTCGCATCCACTGCTGGAAAGATCACTTTGACTTGAAAAGATTTTTAATAAATATAAATATGTGGCTTTTACAACAATCTTTGTAAAAGAAATATAGTATTATAGAGACTTGACTAATACAAATCAGTTCAAGGAAGGATTCAGTCGGCTCATTAAAAGGTCAGAGAGAAGAAAACATGCTTATTGGAGTGTCACAGGAAATTGTTTCAGACAGCTCTTAGACAGAGCAGTGATTTTTAATTAGGTTTTTATCTGACTAAAAGACCCATTTAAACGTGCTGTACAAATGAATCCCAGCAGACGTACATAAATCCTAAAGAGCAAATGGAAGCCAGAGAGTGTCTCGCTTCTACAGTGTTGACGTATGTACCGAGTTCAACTCAAAAAGAAGTTCTCTCCTTCAGGATCTCATCAAAACAGCTCCTCCAAAACAGCTACTTAGCCTTGACGACACCGTTTCAACAAGGTGTCTGTACGTTAAGGTTCTGAGCACCGCACCTCCTGCTGTCTCACGGCAGGTGTTCAGGAGCCTGCTGCATCCTCCAGACTACCAGTCCCGCTTAGAGATCGTGCGAGCTCATTCCAAGAGCTCGCTCGATCGCACCGGCTCCTCCATGAGCAAGTCAGGGACCCTGCAGGTAAGACTTGTACGCTCCCCACACGTACACTCGTCCCCACTGGCCATTCGAAATATGTTGCATAGGAAAGTGCGGCGCTATATAATCTTCTTTGGATAAGCTTTTCTTGGTTTGGCTTTGATAAGTTGAGTCATGTCTGTATATTACGCAGTTTAGTTACCGAGCTCAAGAGGCTTTTGGCCGGCTTAGGCCCTCACCATACCACGCGAGCCCTCGATCATCCGGCCGCTTTCGATTGCTGAACCATGCATGTGTGACATCACCCCCCCCTCTCCTATCATGTTTTCTCTCACATGCCACGAATCTCATGCATTGTTTTAACACGCGTGTCACCAAACGTTTTTACACTGGCCTGTTTAAACACGTTTGCCTTCTACGATGGAGACTTCTAATAATAATAATAATAACGTTTCGGTGGTCCCTTGTCACGACAGCACAGCGCCACGAGTCGTCTGAGGAGAAGGGATGACAACGATGATGAGGACGACGACGACGACGACGACGAATCGGAGGAGGAGGAGGAGGACGACGACGAAGACGTTACCGACGACGACAACTGAAAGCCGCCTTGCTGTGGCCAAGAGAAAGGCGGCGCTCAATGTGTTGCTTTTTCATGATCAGTGTCAACAACGCGATGATTCAGAGTGTAAGCTAGCGTAGCTTGTGTGGCCAGTGTTAGCTAGTTGTAGCTTGAGATTTACTACAGCAGTGTGACGCTGGGGGAGATCATGGAATGCCGTTCAAACTGCCATTCAAGTATTGAGCTCACTGTTGCTTTTTGTATTCTACATAAGGAATTGCCAAAGTATATGAGTATTTTTTAAGTGTTGTTGGAATATCTATAGTGCAATTTAATACACTGTACTTTACTCCTGTTTATTATTATCAATAATACTAATAATAAAACATTCCATGTCATTTTGGAAGTCAAGATCTGTTGCCTTACTTGCCAATGTTTTCAGTGGCAGAAAGTAAAAGAATGTATAGTTACATGGCATGAAAATCGCAGCTGGCAGCATCAGTAGGCCTGTTATTACTAGAATGGGTGCTCCGCCTGGCACACTCACTGCAATTATGCCCTAATTACAGTTTGAAATTCGGCTTGCGTCTTCCATGTCTACACACACTGGCAAAATAATCTGAACGTGGCATCGTCAGCCAGAACTGTGTGTGTGCGTGCATGTGTGTGTGTGGTGCTTGTGGGGGAGGTTTGGTCGAGGAGGGGACCGTTCAGTACTGTAATACCACCCCCACTCCCCCCTGACCGCCGTGTTGGCCGAGGGCTCCCATGTCCGTCGTACATGAGTCACCAACACATTTATCATTCCTCTGTCGCCATGACTCCTCCCGGCCCGAGTGTTTCAACACACACCAACCCATGCGCCCCCGGCGCTGTACGACTCCGTCCCCAATAAAATTAAATCGTGCAAAATGCATTCACACGCGTGTGAACGCAAGTGATTCACAAAGCAACGGCCGGACGAATTCCTTATCTCTTTTTTTTAACGTCGTTAAAGTCACATCCGTGAAGATAGTGACCCACAGAACAACTGAAGTCAAAGGCAAGTACATTTGGTATTAATGTAATGCACACAGGCTGAGATAAAGAGTGTGTGCGTGTGTGTATAAGCCATGTGTCATCAACTCGTCTACATAGCCTTCGTGCACATAAAGGTTAACGTGAAACGCAAACACACACAGAACGTTTGGCCTTTGGTGTACCTTCTGAGGACCTGAATGGCCTGTGTGCCAGTGAGTCATCGGCCTATACAGTGTGTGTATGAGTCACAGTTTTGCCCATCGCTAATAAACCCCCAAGGGCTCCACTCCCTGCAATCAGCGATAAAGAAAGGATGAAGGAAGGACGACGAACATAAAGACTATCTAAATTAAATGGGAAAATTACACGCTAAGACAAAAGCAAAAGAGTGATGGAAGAGACTGGAGGAAGAGACTTGTGTTTCCTGACGTTTGACTCACCATCCCGCAACGCTTTGTTCCAGCTGCGTGTGTCACCCAAAAGGCGCAGCCGACCTTGGAGCTCCAACGCATGGGTGTCATGTCAGCCTATCCCCTGTACCACCCTGTGGTCTTCCCCCGCAGAGTCAAATGTCAAACATCCCGTCAGACTTACCGTTTCTCGTGGGAAATTGAACCTCCGCAATGCAAATTGTGTCGCGTACCAGAATATCAATATTCCAATGTGTCCTTGCTCTGCAGAACCAGCTAGGCTGCATACTTCTGTAAATGGCTTTAAAGCTAAAAATATGAACATGCGCTCAATATGTAGACCTAATTTAGGGGTCTCGTTTGCAGTTTTTTTCGTCTCTTGTATGTATGTATTTGTTGACTTGTGTTAATTGGATACCAGAGTTATAGTAGTTATTTAGCCCTGCATAAAGAAAATACTAATACTGTTTTAACTCGGTTTTCTGAAAGACACTAGACTTTCCGTGACATTTTATCAATAGGCTTATGCTTCAATGCATTCTGGACGTTGGGCCTATGGTATCTTTAAAAACAAAAAAGTGACGCCATCTCTCAAGCCCTTCCTTGTTGCATTCTGTAAACCAGTTTCGAGAACAGTCAACCGTCTGCCTGTTGCAGCGACTCATGTATGAAATATGCACGAAACCCAACGGTTTGTTGGAGAAACCTTCCTGCTACCAGAGCAGAGCTGTCAAACTGTTGCGGACGTGTTCATTGTCTCACAGCGTGGTCACTAGAGGGCGCCGTAGAACAGTATGGTCACCTGGATACAGTAGGCGCGACGGAGAGGACACAGTGTTTTGTGTCACAGCAGTAGGCCTATGTGTAATGTCGTCTGCTCTTTCTTACAGAGGGAAAGAGACGGGAAACAACATCAAACACAAGCAAACAAGAATGAGCCTACTGTACGCCTAATGTGTCTCCATGCATCACAGATATGTTCTACATTAAGAGTGAATGCTAACGGTCTGAGTCAGAACAGGGGGTCGGCATTAGCGGTGTCCTGTAAGATGTCAACTGAACTCATTGTGTGGAAGAAATGCTGCTTTTCTATGCACAATTCATTACACAGATCTCCCATATGTAGGCTACACGAAAAGCATGGCAAGTCAAGGTGACCTGTATATTTTGCATGCGTAGCCTATATTTTGCATTGATTATAGAAGCATAGCCCTACACCGTGTGACAGAGAAATCATTTACCTTGAGCACCTATGAGTCACATGGAAAATCGTTACGGTCTCATTTCAGGATTCGTTTTTTTGTTTCTCAATTGAAGTAGCCTATGCTGAAACTGGTGTCCAAAGGAGCTGTAGTTAGTGTGTCTGTGGTGCCTAACTTGTCTGTTGGATTCCCTCTTCTTGGCTTCTGACTCATCTGCAATCACTCAGGCTAATTTGGACACACCTGTTTGCGCCTGTGAATGCAACCCTAGTCGACGGACACTCAGAAAGTATGTCGTCCTTGAACTTGGCTTTTAAGGTTACATGTCGATTAGGTCCTTCATGTTGGGTTGATGTGAATTCTGTTGTGTGAGTGTGTGTGTGTGTGTTGGAGAGCAGCTGAGAGAGAACAGACAGTGTGTGTGTGTGTGTGTATTGGAGAGCAACTGAGGGAGACCAGACAGACAGTGTGTGTGTTGGAGAGCGACTGAGAGAGACCAGACAGACCGTGTGTGTGTGTGTGTGTGTAGAGTGTGTGTACGGTATAGTTGTTTGGTATATTAAACACAGTGCCGTGCTGGCAGCTTAGAAAAAATGAAAGGCGGCATAGACAGAGTGTGACTCACACACTGACTCATTGACAGTGCTGTGTGTGTGTGTGTGTGTGTGTGTGTGTGAGAGAGAGAGAGAGCGTTGCGCAAGACAAAGATCCGTGTGCACTGTGATGATCATTGCTGGTTTTCCACTGCTACTTCGCTAACAAATAATGTGTGTGCGCGCGTGTGTATGTGCGCGTGTGCGTGCGCGTTTGCATGTACTCCTCCAAAAGCTGCAGTTAAGAGGGACATATTTCATGTTCGCCAGTGTGCCGGGAAAAGTATGCATGCACGCCAGGAGATTCGCTTTTTTTTTTTGTTCAACGTCACACAACATCAGCCTTAAACTCACCGGAGTAATGACTTGTTAACATGTTATAGGGCAGACCCATACCATCTCCCAGCGCCGCCCGGGCCCGCGCGGCCGAAGGGGAGGACCGTGCGCGTCCCGCCAGGGTCCCTCGCCGCACGGTAGCCCTCCGCGTCCTGTACACGCTCACTGTTGAGCGTTACGACCCGTAAATCAAAACGCGTTGGGTGCGTTTTAACATTTTAACAAGTCTGCGTCGTAAATGTTTTGTGGCTTTCGTTGTATGCAGCAGTGTCATTATCTGTGTGTGTGGGGTGTTTTATTTTATTTCCATCGTCATAAAAAATAACTTCATTCCACATAGTATGAAATATAGCTATGAATTTGGCCGTGTGCGTGCGTGTGTGTGCGTGCGTATGTGTCTGTGTGTGAGTGAGAGAGAAGTGGAGAGAGACCTTCAAACCGACAACCTTTCCCACCCTGTTGTTAATGATTTCGAAATCATCCGCTGACAAAATAATTAGAGGGGGGAAAAAGTGTGTGTGTGTGTGTGTGCATGTGTAAATGTGAGTTGCGCAAGGTACTTATCAGCATGCTGCAATGTGTTATGAACAGTGAGGTGTGTGTGTGTGTCTGTGTGTTTCAGTATGTGTGTGTGTGTGTGTGTTTCAGTATGTGAGTGTGTGTGTGTGTGTGTGTTTCAGTATGTGCAGCAGGACATGGTCACCCAACGACCTGCTAACAGCAGGTCAGTATGAGCTGTGTGTGAGGCAACTATGG
>OMKP01083363.1:0-11015 GCA_900302375.1 Bathygadus melanobranchus | reverse complement strand
CAGAGTCCAGCCTCTGAATTATTGAAGCCTCCGGTCTCCTCTCCAGCCTGACCAAGATGCCGGCCGTTCATCACAAATTGCTTTTAGAGGACGCTTTGCAGGACAGTCCTCAGGTAGGCCTTTTCTGGGGGTTTGGTAACTGACACAATTGGGAAAGGTTGTTTCGCTGCAATGCATTTGCGACCCCCCATTGAGCCGTAACGCTGTCTTATAAAGGTTGACAGCGCTCTGTTGGCTCGTTGTTATCGTGTTACAGCCCGTGAAGACCAACAGTGCATCAGTTACATAGTTATCTGCGACCACGCCGTGATCTAATGAGCGTTTGTGGATCATCCAAGGAAGTGTTTTCCTCTTTCTCTCCGGTGACGTGATCTAAATGGCTCTTCCCGGTTTCTAAAACCGGGCGCATCGGTCTTTATCGAATCATTCTCTGGTTGTATTCCCCATCGTCAATAAATTCAGTAGAGACTGATCCCAATGAATATATGTATATATATACATATATATATATATATAGACATATATATATGTCTCTATATATAGATATAGGCCTGTATATAGATCTATATATCTATATTCAACCGCAATGGATTTCTGCAGGACTGAAGTGGCTGCACCCAAGGCCCTTGGTGGGCTGTGTGTTTGTGTGTTTGTGTGTTTGTGTGTGTGTGTGTGTGTGTGTTGGATTGAGTTGGTTGTTGGCGTCAGTGGTCAAGTCACCCTGTCTATCCCGTGATGACTACGCGTGTCCGGTATTGAGTGTGTAGTTGAACACAGTTGTTAAACAAGGCCAGGTCGATCGGACCGGGTTATTACGCCTATAAATTGCACCAGTAAAAAAACGTTTTCTTGATATTTCGCGCAAGAATGAGAACCTTTCATTTAATAAAAGCTATGTCTTTATGACTATCCTCTAACTACCGCATATGTGGAGGTTGACAATAGCCTCGGTTATGTGTTGAGATTCTTTCACAAAAATGTTATTCTGGGGTTGGTTAGCTCACAATATCGTTCACATTTTAGAACAACTCAGAGTATTGTTAAAAGTCAGAGAGAGTAATGATTAAAAGCACTGTGTGTAGGTTATATAGATAGTAACCTGTTCACCTTTGTTGATGATATGACCGTTACATTTGTTGTGGTATTAGTGTCATATCAATGTAACTATCTGCATGTCTGTCTGTAGGTGAGCATAGTGTCTTAAATGTGTAGTATCATATGTATATGTATCTGATTCAGTATAATCATACTGCTATTCCAACTATACTGACTGTGTATTATTGTGTTTTAATCTTGTATTGATAGTGTCTTCCATTGTGAATTGTACTGTGTAATGTTGTATGAATGTTGTATAATTAAGTAACTTTACTTATGTGAGATTCCCTGTGCACTTGTTGCTAATGACATCAAAGACCCTTGAACCCACTCAGGCTAGCTATCTTACTACCTACATCTTAATTAATGATTCTATTATCTGATCTAATTTGTCACCTGTGTGTGTGTGCGTGTGCACGTGTGTGTGTGTGCGTACGTGTCTCAGACTCGCTCCCTGCTGAGCGTTTTTGAGGAAGATGGAGGAACGCTAACAGACTACACCAACCAGCTGCTCCAGTCTATGCAGAGGGTGTTTGGGGCCCAGGTACTCCTATACACACATACACACACACACACTCTCAAACACGCACACAGACACACGCAAACACACATACGCACATGCAAACGGACACACATTGACACACACAGACACATGCACACAGACAGAAACATGCATGCAGAGTCACAATCACACACACACAAGAACTAGAGAGAGGTAACGTACACTTTATCCCAGCAAGTAATTAGGAGCAAACTCCAATTAATGTCCAACTAATTGACTGCGAAGTGTTTTTGCCCCGCCTCTGTCCCCTTCAGAGCGAGATGGGATTGGCTACCCAGCAGCTCTCCCAGCAGCTTCTAGACTACGAGAAGAAGGTAGGTTACACTGTCAATCACAACACGCCACTCAAACATGTGAACTCTACACACGGACAGATCTTAGCATAGACCATATGTTCAGTTTAAACTCTTAAAGGGTAACTTTGCCGATTTTCAATCATGTCTCTATCCGCATTTGGGATATTTACATTTAGGGCATTTGGCAGACTTACAATAACGGATATAGTATGAAAAACGTCTGCAGTTGTTGCCGATGCTCTCTGTGTCTCTGGAGTGCAGCTCAGCGCAGATACAAAGTCTTACCCTGACTCCGAGATTTAATGATTTAGTTAATGACAAGAGTTAATGACAGAGTTGGGGTAAGATGGCGGGTAAGATGAGAGGCGAGATCCAGGTGCAGGCAACATGGAGGAAAGGTAAACATTGTTCATTTGCATACACTACCCACATTGAAATGATACAAACCCAGTTGAAAAGTGGCAAAGTTCCCCTTGAAGTTGAACCCTTTTTAGGAAATCATCTGAAAATGTAAAGTATTATTAAAAAAAGAATGCCTACGTCCTGGCTTTTTATGTGATTTATATAGTATTACAATACAAGTAATCAGAGGACATTGGTCCTTTATTTGCCACACGGTCGACACTTCAACCACAATAGAATAGACTCGGACACAATAGAATAGACTAGTATTATAAATACTAGTCGTGTGCCCGTTCAAAATGTTCTTGGTCTCCAGTATCGCTGCTGGCAGCTTCCTTGAGAACCAACTTCCAAACATCTTGACACTCGACACTGCACTTCCTGGGGTCCTCAGCGATACACCCTCCGAATTTGATCGGATGAACGGTTGTCGAGAAAATCGAAGGACAGCCATACATACATACAGAGACTCCTCTCATTATAGTTAGATATCTAACACAGATTTTGACTAATAAGATTGATGCTTCACGTTTAGGACGTTTAGGTCGTTCATACTGGAATAAGCAATTGAGAGGAACTTGACGTATTTTTCTGTCCAGAACTTTGCCCTGGGGAAAGGAGACGAGGAGGTCATCACTACACTTCAGCACTTTGCCAAAACTGTGGAGGAGGTAAAGACGTGCGCCTTGCTGTTGGTTTTAAATAATGACGCGGGTGCTTCGCTCGCTGGTAAATGTATATTTGCATGCATGCAAATGCACGTTTATGCACCTGAGTAGAGAATATTGGTGCTGGTGTTGAGTTCGGCATAATGTGACAGAGGAAGTGGACCACCATGAACCACCACGGACCACCATGAACCACCATGAACCATCGGGTCCATTAGGACTGACCTCTTTAGCTGCCTAATATAATATAATATATAATATATAGGGCTGGGCAATATTATCGTTTAAGGTCTATCACGATAAGCATCTGCTTATCATGAGACACAGTTTTATAGTCAAAATGAACGATATGCCCTTAAAATGATCAAATATGAGGTTTTAAATGTCAGTGAGAAAGGAAAACTAGTGAAACTTCCATATATGTCAATGTAATGACCCTCAGATCACCTATGATAGCTGATCACTACTGGCTCCATGATGAATGGATGAGAGAGAGATGGCTGTGTTGGACACACACACATGCACGCACGCGCGCACACACACACACACACACACACAATGACAAGGTTTGACAGGTGCGTCATCACCCAATCCAGTGAGCCCACTAACCTGAAATGTCAACTTGTTAAATCGTTGACAGACATAAAGTAAATGTAACACGCCTGTTGTTTGACCCTAATGGCTGCCTGTTACAGACACAGTGACTTATTGTTACATAGTATGATTATATGATTACACTGTGTGGAAGTTTTGCTCTAAAGCAAGTATCAGCAATTGTGGCTGCACAATTATATATGTGTGGGGTGTGTGCCACACTGTTGATCCTGCAACACGTCACCTAAGTGGCTTCACTGGGCTCCTCCAACAGCCAGGATACAGGTAGATTTGATACCAGTTTATTTGAGAGCTGGCCAAATGTTACAGACAGAGCAGCTGTACAATGCACACATGTCCCAGCTCTCTCTCTGACGAGTGTGTGTGTATGTGTGTGTGTGTGTGCTGATAGCTGGTTTATCCTGTGTACCTTGATCACCCATTGCACCACGTGTGTGCAGCCTCACCCAGCCCCAGAGTCTAATCAGCTTGACTCAGGCCAGGTGAGGCTGCTTAAACCAGCCGCACACGACACCCCATAATTTGATATTATTAAAATGTGTTATTATTATATATTTCACTATTCCCATGCTGCAACAACAACCTCTTCAACACTGCATATTAACACATAACAACACTAGGTTTCTGTGGGTAATGTAGTCATTTTTGTGCAGTTCCTAATTCGTTCCACTGTTGTGTTGCTGCAGCTCAACGCCCTCCACAAAGAGCTAGCCAACCAGATGGCAGACAACATGGTCTTCCCCTTAATCCAGTTCCGGGAGAAAGACCTCACAGGTAGCTCTGTGCACGCACACACACACACACACACACACACTAAACCCTAACTAAATGTGTTATGCAAACTTGTTTCTGGTTTCATGTTTATTCGTGGAAATGATTTGTTTATTATTAATATCCCCAGAAATCAGCACACTGAGGGAGATATTTGGCATCGCCACGGATGGTATGTGATGCTCTGAATATCAGCTCTTAGAAGTAGTCAGTGATGTCAGTGACACCTCAATCTGTAGCCATCTGCTGATGACCACATCCTCTCTGTCTGTCTCTCTCTCTCTCTCTCTGTCTCAGAGCATGAAGCCTCTATGGTCAAGTACAGCCGATTGCCCAAGAAGAAGGAAAACGAGAAGGTTGAGCGACTTCTTTCTCTGTCTCTCTCTCCCTCTCTCTCTCTCTGTCTCTCTCTCTCTAAACCTTCATCATTGAGGAAGTAAAGTAACAGCAGTGGTGCATTAGCAGGGTGTGACAAATGAGCAAACAAATGAAGCATACAGACAAAAACTTGTGTCAGCAAACCTAACATGAGCCAGCCAGGCTATTCATCAATTGGCAGACATGGCAGTTTGGCTATTATTTATATGTCATATAGATAGATATATAGATAGAGAACCACAGCCATCTCCCCATACTGAACATGAATGAAATGCCTTAACACGCAGCCTATAGGTGGCTATAGGTGCTCTGGGGTGGTTTCTGACTTGAATGGCAAGCAAGACATCACTTTGGGCTCATGGATATACGATGTACTTGCACTGATCAATAATAAAGTGATCAATAGATGAACTACTTAGTTGCCATTTGCACCGCACACAGAGAAGGCAGAGCTGTGGCTTGTCAGTTTCATCATGCACCAAAATGTCCACATGAACCCAACGTCCCACTTAAGTTTCAGATCCTCAAACATTAAATGTGGGTGTGTATGGGCATGCACATGTGTGAGTGCGTGTCAAGTCAGGAGCCAACGTTGTGTCCGACACATGCTTGTGTTTCCTCGAGCTCACTGAACTTGTGTTGTGGGTGCAGGTGAAGGCAGACCTGGTGAAGGAGGTGGCCTACACTCGCAGGAAGCAGCACCAGGCGTCCATGCAGTACTACTGTGCCCTCAACGCTCTGCAGTATCGCAAGAGAGTGGCCATGCTGGAGCCCATGCTGGGCTACACACAAGCACAGGTACCTGGACACGGCATGCCGTCTACCATCTTGTATACTGAACACTGGCCGTGCTGCTGAGGGAATTCACGTTGCGAATTGAAAACGCAGCCGGTCACAAACCAGTATAAAGCAAGGCAGGGTGGCCGTGCTCTGCCTCCTTTTTTATGATTCAATCTAGATTCAAAAATGGTTGTAGAAACTAGATATTTCTGGCAACAGGCATAAAATTTAAATGATGTGTAGAATGAGTCTAGTATTTGAGTTGGTTGACTCATTTGGCATAAATCATATTATGCACATATTAATGATGACAGGATAAGACTATATTTAGACTTTATCACAACTCCAAGTCCCAGACGATATCACAATATATCACATTGCCCATTTCTAACACACCACAACACGCTTTCGGCAATGGGTATTAGATATGAAAATGTTGTGTTTTGTTTATCATTTAATACATTGAATGCTGTCTTTGAGGGTAAAATATAGCTTGAATATCCATTGGATGTTGTCCTAAATGATGAAGCTAAAACACATCTTACATATAATCTGTGTTTAGATAGACAAGACTCGTGTAAATAGATATGACATCTCCTGGTCATAAATATAAAGGACGCACATTGATTGTAAGAGGTACATATCAAAAGAGTCAAGAAGAAAACCATTTGCACCAATCAGTGTCTGAAATCTGAATCAAATGGCATTTCCATCCATCTGAACCAAGCCTACCTCTCTCTCTCTCCTAGGTGAAGTTCTTTAAGAATGGCATGGACCTGGTCTCTAAGAAGATGGACAACTTCCTCTCCTCTGTCTCCGGTATGGCGCAAAAGTAAGAATCTACTTCCTGTAACTGTATATAATGTAATAATGGTATACAGGCAAATAAATATATATCTTTGTTTTGCTAACTTTTACCACAAACATTTCCATGACGGAGATGATTGTGTACTTGTGTGAATAACGTAACGTTACTCTGAAGCAAAAAATATTAAATATAATCTAAAAATAAATCTAAACTGACGACTAAGCCCTAAGCACACGCTTCCCGGCCTTCATACTTTTATGACGAACTGTATGAAGAGCAAAGGTCTGGGTTCCAAGTCATAACGCCCTCCTCCATCACAGCATCCAGGCCCAGCTGGACAGTGAGGCAGAGGCCATGCGAGTATCCCAGAGAGAGCTGCTCTCCGTGGAGGACACCGTCTACATGCCCGATAAAGACCCAGACCCCGCCAGCCGCTCCCTCATCCAGAAGTCCGGCTACCTCAATATCAGGAAGTAAGGCCTGACGCAAACACCTCCTTGGCTGCTTCCTGTTGTTCAAGGATTCAAGATGGCCGATTTAGTTGTTGTTGTGTGTTATTTGCTCATGAATAATCTTTTTCCTTACGGAGGTTTCCCTTTTCTTCCACTGTGGTTAAAAGGGGGGGATTAATAACTGCACTATTTTAATGATGTACTGTCCGATATCTCACAAGATGCCCATTTCACATCAATGGCTGTAGCTTAGGAAACGTTACCTGCTTAAACCGCTCCAAATAAGTTTGCCTGCGGTAAAAATAAAACAGACAACAACAGATCCATCAAGGACCGACAGCGCGGGTAAGGTGACTCGTTGACAACGTGCGTCGTCAGCTCGTTCTGCGCGGACGTACGAGCGCGCTCAGAACACTCCCACTTCCTTAACGTCTGCTCGGGGCGGGCGCATGGCGTGATTCATTAAATGTCACCACTGTCAAACTCGTCGCTCGCCCGCCGACGCCCGGGAATTGTTGACAAATGGCGTTTCTCACAGATTGCCATTTTGTCTCACAACACCTCTCCCTCCCTCCCCCCCCCCGCACCCCCGGGCGGCTGTCAAACAATGCTGCGCTTCACACTTTCACTGTCTCGACGTGAGGATCTGAGGCGTCCGCAGTGCAGGGAGTGAAGCATGAACTTTACCGTTAATTGGAGACGGTGTGTGTGACGTTGCAGTCGCAAAGACTGAGGAATGCACGCGTCGCGAATGTCACACGTGAACACGTCTCGTCGGTTAGAAGTTATGAGTCATTGTTTTAGTTCTCTTGTGTCGTCTTTGCTCATCGTGAACCTCTGCCTATTGAATTGTGAAGATGAGGCCGAGATTCACGATTAACGGAGATTATAATGAAAGGAATAAAACGCTGACCAATGATACATGTTCATGAGTAACATTCATAACCCGAGATCATGGTGTGACCTTTAACCCCACTTCCTCTCTCATCAGTTTGGATTTTTTTTTTTTGTTCTCTGTGCTCCAGCAAAACGGGCCTAGTGACCACAGCCTGGGACCGGCTTTACTTCTTCACCCAGGGAGGGAACCTCATGTGCCAGCCGCGCGGGGCGGTGGCCGGGGGCATGGTCCTGGACCTGGACAACAGCTCGGTCATGGCCGTGGAGTGTGAAGACAGACGTTATTGTTTTCAGATCACCTCTCCCACCGGGAAAACGTACGAAAGAAAGACTAGTGTCCACATTCGGTTCACTACACTTCCGTAGACTAAACACTTTATTTTCTTCTTTGTCTATTCTGCGATTCCAGGTCGATGATCCTGCAAGCCGAGAGCAAGAAAGAGTACGAGGAGGTGAGTCAAACACACAGCCACAGTGTAAGACGGACCGGTCCACGTACATCTGGGTTTCAGTGGGTGTTGTGACTCCGTTGGGTGAGAGCTGAAGGCTTCCCCCCCCCTCTAACAGAGCATGTTCTCCTTCTACACAGTGGATCTGCACTGTCAACAACATCTCCAGGCAGATCTATCTGACCGACAACCCAGAGGTAACACGCACGCACGCACACGCACGCACACACACGCACACGTTGTTGTTTCCACTCACACTAAGTTGCTCGATGCCTTGACATTTTTGTTTTTCAATCCATGTCCTTGTCTTCTTCTATAATCCTGTCTCATCCGTCTCAAATAACAAACTATATATATATATATATATATATACAGCATATATATTGAATATATATTGAAGACTTATTCTCCTCATGTGATGGAAATTAGACACAGTATTTTTGGTGATGGCAAATATGTTTAACACACCAGATGAAAGTTATCTTCTGATGCCATAATTGATCTCAATTGCAGAGGCATTGTCTCTGATAAGAGGCTATTCATTTGCAATGAGATAAGCCCCTGAAATCGATGTGATCCTGCACACACACCTTGAAATCACTGTGATCACTCACACACACACACACACACACCTGTGTAAATAGTCAAATAAATGGCTTATTTATATAGCACTTCACATCGCCTCGCATTCACCCATTCATACACCAACAGCGGTGTCAACCATGCAAGGTAACAACCAGCTCATTGGAAGCAGTTAGGGTTAGGGTGTCTTGCTCAGGGACACTGCGGCACTCCACTCCACTGTGGCATTTAGCCATTTAATTCTGCTCCTGGTCACACTGGTTTGTTTTGAAATGTAAATAGTATGCTCACTTTTAACAACAAGTTGATCTGGGGCTAGAGAGGGAACACACATTGTTTGAAATACTAGATTGCAATTTACACGGTTTAATATGTTTGCTCTTGAAAATTGATTACATTATTAAAATGATGCAATATTACATGATATTATATATATATATATGTGAAACCCCTTTTTATTTCAAATGAAAGGTTTATGATATGAATCTACACATAATGATTCAGTAAATGGAGCTGAAATGGCGCCCTCTTGTGCTCTCCTGAGTGAACGGCATGCAGGAAACACTTTGCCTTGTTTCCAATGGGCAGGCTGTGGCCATCAGGCTGAACCAGACAGCATTGCAGGCAGTCACACCCATCACCAGCTTTGAGAAGAGACAGGAGGGATCTCCCAACCCTGACAGGTCAGACACGTTGCTCATTATATCTATTTCTCTGTTTGTTTTGAACATTTCGTCATTATGGTCTAATTGCTAATTAAACATAACACAGACACACTTCACACCCATCTTGAGCCCACATCTGTTAAAACAAGGGCTAATTAATTGTGTACTATCTACTGCACACAGCCGACCAATTATATTACAAAAATAAAGATATTATAGCATTTATTTTTCATTTGGATGTATTACCCTGGTTCACTGTCATTGTGATGCTGTTTATCTCGTTTTTGTCTCATGTATATATACTGTATCTAGGTTAGCTATATCATTAATGTCACATCAACATTGAAGTCTTTCATGATTACCAATGACTTTATGATGAAGCTAATATAGTACGTTCTGAAGACGACATGGGTTTAAGTCTGTCTGTTTGTGTGCACTGCAGGGCCAAGCCTGGGGGCGTTCACTGCAGCGGAGGTGGTTCTCAGGGCTCCGGGGCCTCTCTGGAACCGGAGGACCTCATCGCTCCGGGGACCCCCATCCAGTTTGACATCGTTCTGCCCGCCTCGGAGTTCCAAGACCAGAACCGGACCGGGGGCAGGTGAGGAGGAATATTATGGACTAAGTTGGGAGGAGGGTGAAGTATAATTAGGTCATAATGTGTCACACATACTGGGTTGCAGAATTTACTACGCAACCCAGTACGGATTTTCTACCGTACGGCTTTTCAGAGTTTACTACGTAGGTCAAGTCCTACTGTAACGTCAGCGATATATTGTTGTTTCCCTCATTCGACAAATGTACTTATTGTAAGTCGCTGTGGATAAAAGCGTCTGCTAAATGCTCTGAAATGTAAATGTAAATTTTACTGCGTGCGTTTTGGTGCACACGTTGGATGTGACAGACGCAAAGCCCTACGCTAGCCCTAACGCAAATGTTGTGTTCACGTCGAGAAAGTAATTATTTTTATTCTGTTCTTTAGTTTGATTTGAGGCTTGGGGGTAAAGGGAGGAGGTGGTGGTGGTGGTGATGGGGTGGTGGGGAGTTATTGGGGGCGTCCTTCGTATAATTGGAAGCCTTCGGGAAGTGTTCGTCATAATGATCAATTAAGTTGTTTCCCTGGCAGAGATACTGTGTGCCTTAATGGTCCATGCCAGCAGGGAGTTTAATTCTTTGCTATTTGCCAACATGCGCTGTTCATTTCCTTCCCGACAGGCGCACAAATCCTTTCGGAGAGACCGACGACGACTGTTCCTCCGAAAGTGACGGTAAATATATAACCTGCTCTGTGAATTGAATTCTTGCTCAGGACTATTGGCCCACCACTGTACAGAATGTGTATGCGTGTATTCTGGTAGAAATATAATTGGCTTTCGTACTAGTTCAGTTTTTTCATTGTGCACATTTTCCACCCTTCCTTTGTGCTAAATGTTTACTCTACTGCTCTCTCTCTCTCTCTCATTCTACCTCTCTTTCTCTCTACATCTCTCTCTCTCTCTCTCTCTCTCTCTCTCTCATTCTACCTCTCTCTCTCTCTCTCTCAAGGGCTTCCTCTACCCCTCTTTCCTGCTCCATCCCCTCCCTCCGTCACCCCTTTG
>OMKP01083361.1:0-19054 GCA_900302375.1 Bathygadus melanobranchus | reverse complement strand
GTGTGTGGATGTCTTTGTGTGCGCGTGTCTCTGTGTGCGCGTGTCTCTGTGTGGATGTCTCTGTGTGCGCGTGGGGGGGGGGGGGGCTCTTGAGCAGCGGCCTACTCATGTCGACTTCGAGACCACTTCACTCGTTACCCTTAATGCAAACCCCCCCCGCACTCCACTAATACAACAAGCCTGGGAAATAACAGACTAAAATGCCAGCCACTCTCTCCGGGAGGCAGGCTTAGTATCCAGAACGCTGTAAATACTTAAACGACGACGTGAGGACGGTGAAGCAGGACTGGCTAGTGTCTCGCTTGGTTGTGCGCGGCAGAACGCGTTTGTAGAGTTGTAGGTTTTTCACTATAAGGGCGCTGTGGCCCGAAAGAAAACCAATCAGCTCCAACAGAATGGATCCCAGGCAGACTCCCCGCATCCTGTCTGGGTTGACGCTGTTCAGGTCAACAGAAGACGTTTTGCAGGTCCACTCCTCTGACTACGGGCCGTGTCATGGCCACTCACAGCCAGCAAAGTGAAACACAGCATAAACTACGATCAGTTAGAATAGCGTACGCCATGGGAGTTATCGTTAACAAATACATATCTCAAAATGTATCAATGAAACAGCGTATAAATAATGTATGAACGAGTCAATCATTCAACAAGTCTTCTCGGTACATTTTCATCGAGGAGCTTGTGCTGTGTTTTAGTAGATTGTGCCAAGCACATTATTTTCCAGGAAACCTTTTTGTAAATGACCAGAGAAAGTGAACGGACAATTCACAACCTCCACATCAGTACTGGTGTGCTGGCCTCTACCCCCCAGAATGGTAGCTATTACCAATTCCAGAATGCAGGTTGCACCGTGGTCCATTTAGTGTCTAACTGGTACTACTAAAGAGCCATCTAAACACAAACCAAAAAGAATACACGATCGAAAGCATCACAAATAAATCAGTTAGAAGGACACAAAATATCGAAGTAATGTAAATTACTGGAGCAAATCCATTGACTGCATGTGTTTGACCTATGCAAAATGTTTCAATCAAAAGCCGAATCAAACGAGCTTCTGCAATCAACAGACAAACCGCTTCAACTTTTTAACCCTATTTCTTCGAAATAATGCAGAAAAGCCCGATATAAAAACAAGGCGTTTTCATTCGATCGCAATGCATTCAAAGCGACAATCACACGTGTTTACATTGCCATTGCATTGTGAATATTAAAACCATGGTACATTCACCGGGATCCCCCCCTGGTTAAAACAACCCCAGTCCTGCTTTCTGTTTACACATGCGTTGTTTTGATGCTTGTGTAAGCACTCGCCGGCTCCAACAAATTCAACCAGAAATCACAACGAACGAACCGATCAAAATCCACCTCGGCTTCGTCGGTGGGGTTTTTTTTCTCTCGACGGTGTGCAGTAAATAAAAACAAAGCTTCTGACCTTGGGCCGTCGTTTCTACGCCGGGTTCAGCCCAGCATGAATTCGCCAGGACAAAAGCGGGGCATCTTTACCGCCGACATTTCCTTCGCCCACTCCCATTATTTCAAACAGCTGCATAGTCGCGGACGTCCACTCGCTTAAATCCCACGTCTACGCGTTTTAACATCAAACATCGCCGATTGTATTTTCTGTGTGTGTGTGGCGCGGCGCGGCGAAGCGTCCACATCCACATACCTCAGCCCACTTTCACCGAGACCCCGTTTTCAACGGAAAATGGCTTTCGAGCAGCAAGCCATTTTCCCATGCTAACCGACGGGCTAACGCGTTAGCCCCCAATGTTAGTGGGGGCTTTTTTTGTATTTATCTGTGCAAACATCGCACGCTAACTGGACTCGAGTGGGTCGGCTGGGCGGACGATATTGGACGGAATGGTAATATGTGGCGATCACGGAGGGCCCCCGCGAGTAACCCGGTCCCCCCCCCCCGAATCACTTTCCAATTATACATTTGGTGGTCATCGGGTACAAAAAAAGGCAAACTTGCAGGCTATGCGGCCGTCTTAGCACGTAGCCTGCTAGCACCCCCCACGATGGTAAAAAAGTGAGGAAAACGGAAGTTCCCCGTGCAACATAACTGCAATATGCAGACGCTGATAATGCAACAATTGGCGTCTTTTGCACGAAAACACGTGCACGCTTTTCGTTGCGAGAAACGAACCAACGCGCCGGGGGTAATTTTAACAATCGCCTGCACGGCGAATAGCCCTAGCTCGGACAGTTAGCCTAGCTAGCTGTAGCTGTAGCAACCCCGGGCTAGCCTGGACCCACACAAAGATCTCGACAAATACGCTACGGCCCGTGGATGGAAAACCTCGTTTTAGACGTGCGGCGCCTTCGACTTACCCCTCGGTTGGCCTTTGTGCCCACGGTGGGAACGATGCGAAGATTTTGCGAAGCACGGATCGTCTGAGTTCATCGATTGGACATGGTTGTTTTTTTCCAAATCAACAATCGACTTGAGTCCTTCGCTCTTTTTTCCACCGATTCAACATACTTCCTGCAAGCCTCGCCGCGAAGCGGGGACAGACGCGCTCTGGCGCGTCATCATGCGCAGAATACAATTTCTGCAGCCACGAAACATCTTAAGCCTTTCTACCGATATGCACAAATCATTTGGTCAATTTAGCTTTAATTCCAAGTTCATACATCACTTGTATACGTCCATTTTGCTCCTGCGCGGTGCATGTTAGTGCAAAAAAAAGAGAAAGAAATCGAATAAATCAAACATCCACAGTTGGTGCAGCTCTGGTGCCTAGCCGCTGAGACGTTTTCGCTACCCCGAAAAGGCTCCGTTGATCTCGGGGCAAATTACATTCTGAGGTCATTTTTATGAGGTTGTGAATCGCAAGGGTTAGGGTTGTCTTTAAACCAAACACGGTGATATGTCTATAGAGACATGGTTGTGGATCATACAAATGCGTTGACCACGGGCACGGACGTTTCCAGCTGCGTATGGACAGCATATATATTTTATACAGAAATTGTTTTCACTTCGTTGTAGGCTACTCGATCATGTTTGATTAAGCTTTCGGACAAATGCCAGATAGCTTTGTCGCCCCGTGTAGGCCTACACTTATCAAAACCCTGTATTCTAATTTTTACACTTTTTGTTCACTTCTAACAGTATTCTGTTACTGTTGCTGTTGCGATAATAGCTGTTGGGAAGTAGACCTAATCGTCTATTTCCATTCTTGATCATCAAGAATGGAAATAGACGATTAGGTCTGATGTACAGGAAGTATCAACCATATACGACCCTGAACGTCTGTAGTGTAAAATCAGTTATCCAGGAGGCGAATAGGCCAATGGGTCGCAATGTAGCCTCCATGCAGGCCAAACATACATAAACCGTCACCAGCATTGTTTAATATCCATAATGCCGCCCACAGACATACATAACAGACTGCTCTGCCTACTGTTATGTATAAACATACCTTTGGTTACTTGCTCATAATGATTAATACAGCCGTTTTTATTTATTCAACTGGTCCTTTCATCTGAAGTAATTTCACTTTCATTAATTTTAATTGTATTAATTGAGAATAGCTGTTTTACTCAACATGGGAACTAATTGGCAATTAATGAGATGAAACCTGTAACCTTTAGGTCAAACGCATGATACATCATGTTACCTGCATGATTTATGGCTCTTGACACATATACGTAATTAGTCTAGTCCTGTCAAGAGCCACTAGTGACAAGCTAATAAAATGATTTATCTATTTTATAGTTTATTAAACTAATAGATTTACTTAGGCTATATCAAGGTAATGCACTGTTTATTAGGCATAACATTTTAACATTTAATATTTGCCAAGTAGAACAGCAATATGACGATGATGATTAATGTGTATATACTATTAATACTATTAATCATAATTATTTAAATAATAATATCAGAACATGTGTGGCCATTGTTACAATTTATTTAATTATTCTTAGAATTATTGTTATTTGGCCCATTATAACTTTAACCACTCCAATCTATAGATAAAGGTTGTAATTTTTCTCATGGCGCGTAGTGTCAGAACCGTGAGATGAAATGTCTAAAGAAAGCCGTGTATTGATTTATAGGACCTGTACGCAGCAGAGCTTTCCACTGGTGACTTGACCTTGGCCTGTTGAACTGAAGGCTGTTATTGGCGTGAACTAGTCAAGCGTTCCACTTTATGTGAAACACGGCATGCTGGGAATGTCAAGTAAAAAGACGGATGTTTACGAGCATTACCTGCAACTCCAACATACAACATTACAGTTAACATCCACTTTTTCATTACTCGACTAAGCAAGTCCTCTGAAAACGATGTTTGCTAATCATATCATGATCTTTCCATGTATGTATCGGCCGTATATGGCACTTTCAGCATGCCAAGTGTTTCTTTTGAATGAATGTATGAATGAATGAACCAATAAATGAATGAATGGGTGCAAGGTTCACCCACTGCAGTTAGCTCATTAAAAGTGGGGGGTCCTAATTGGATAATTATATTAGTCCTCCTCTCTTACCACCCTCCCTCCAACGATCCATTGTCTCTCTACCTCCCGACCTTAATTTTTGTTCTTGCTTGACCATCCCTGCTTTCTATTTTGGACTCTCTCTTTCTCTCTCTCTCTCTCTCTCCCTCTCTCTCTCTCTCGCCCGCTCTCTCTATCGCGCTCTCTCTCTCCCTCTTTTGCCGCAGTAGAGGGCGGTGATGAACACGGACTTAGTAAACTTGGTGCATTTAAATAATACCCGCGAAGAAGAGCCATGGACCAATCAGGAAACGGCGGGTGTAATCACTACGCCTGCGCGTTTGAAATATGATAATTTTGTTGATATGTCAGATGCTGGAGTTAATGTAGGCTGTTTTTCCCCGTCTTAGCGTGACATCTGGAGTGTCTTCTCCTGTCTGTTTTTGCTGTCCATTCATCACATTTCCGAAGTGGTTTTGCATGATTGGCTAATGAACAATACAAGAGACTTGGTAAGTTTATGTCTTGTGTGTGCGACTAGCCTACTTATTTTTGCAAAACCCCCACCACCACCACCACCACCACCACACATTTTCTTTCTTTGTTGTTGTCATTGTATACACTGCAGCGATTGCGATTGATTCATGACAGTTGCACGAAACATTAGGCAAGTTAATGGGCGATTGGCTTGCCACCTATGCGCAAGAACATCTGCCTTTTTTACCCTCGCAAATAAATTTTCTCTCGTTGCCTGTCAATCTCCCCCGCTCTCTGTGTGTCTTTTTCTCTCCCAGACACCCGGTGCACCGCACTGCAGTGGTGTTGGCACCAAACCTAAAACAACCGAATCTAGACTTGTGTTGTCAGTGTATGCAACAGCTGTCATGCCGTATACGCATGGACTGACCTCCAAATAATAACATAGAGACAGACGGAGAGAGAGAGAGAGCGATTGGGGGGCGTGTTCTCGGTCGTAGTGTGTTTAGAAAGGTACATTGGCAACGCGATGTCAGGATCATTGTTGCTAACTATGTCATAGCTATATTCACCATTCATGATGTTCAATCGACCGAACAACTGTTTGTGTGTAATCATTAAAGAATCGAGCACTCTTTGGCTTGCGCTGAGGTCTGTATATACTACTGGAGTGCAACAAATGTATTCTGGCTGGCATTCAAAGTCACCTTGGACACCTTTTGTTAGAGAGAGGGTGAGAGTGTGTGTTAAAATGCTCAAACAGATTATTGTTAACGTGTGCTGTGCTGTGGTGGTCACGTGGATTCCTGCCTGCCTGAGAGTTGATGTGCTCATACGTGTGCATATGCATATGAATACAAGCATATACATTTGAATTGCAAAGCATGAGAACTTACAACCAACTAACACTGCAATAACATCGTCACAACAAACTAGGTCCAGTGTGTGACTTGCGTGCATGTATGTGTGTGTGTGTGTGTCACATTCAGGTAGGATATAGGTGCTGCTAGATTACTATTTACTACCTACTATTCAGTAATTTAGCGATGTGAGACGCTTTTATTCGAAGTGACCTCTTTAGATGCATGTTAGGTAAGGGCCGGGCATCTTGCTCAAGGATGCAGACATTGGGGTTCTAACCCAGAACCTTTTGGCTTCACTCTATAACCTCTAGACTACCCTGCCCCTAGATTATTGCTCTCTTGTCCTCCTCCTGCAGTTGTCTGTAGCTTGCAGACTGCAGACGGTCCAATCAGGCAACACCAGGAATGGTCTTACTCTTTTAACCCAACATTTTCGGGTTCTTAATGGCTTGGATGCGAGGTCTACTGAGGCCCTGTCCATTTCCCCGTGGCCTCCTGAAGAGATCACCTCAAACAATCATAACAATGCAGGTCACGTTGAAGTCAATCCAGTAACCCTGAATTGCAGCCTCAATTAATTGCTCCCAAAGTGAACTGTGCAGTGTATTCAACCTCACCCATACTCCTCCTCCTCTTCCCCCTCCTCCTCCGTCTAAAGGCGGATCGTCCGTCTCGGAAACGCCACGACTCCTTCGGGATGTTCGACGGCCTGGACGACGAGAGAAGCAGCAGCTGTAGTGAGGAGTCGAGCGCCGGCAGCGCCTCCAGCCCAGAGGAGAGCGAAGAGGAGGAAGGCCCGGGGTTAGGAGCAGGAGCAGGAGGAGGTATAGGAGGAGGAGGAGGAGGCATCCTCCCTCTGACATCCGCAGGCTCCTCCTCACTGACCCTCATCAAGACCAACGGGCAGCTGTACACCTACCCGGATGGGAAGGCCGGCATGGGTTAGTGTGTGTGTGTGCGTGCGTGCGTGCGTGTGTGTGTGTGGTTTTGCGGGCACACAGGATTAAAGGACAATACCGGTCTGGTTGATCAAACCATCGAAACCGTCTCCCCCAGCTTCACTAAAACATCCGTTACCGATATCATTTGTCAAAATGACTTCCTCATACCGATTCTGCTGAATAGCGTTTATCGCGTGCGTGCGTGCCACTAATGTAAACAATATAGCACTTTGGTCAGTATGGAGTTTGTGGACAGCATAACAGAATCATCATACTAAAGTACTTTACAACATGTCTTATCACAAAGACCGAAGTGCTATATTGCTATTGTTTACTTGTTTACTTTATTTGTGGCAGGCGCTTTTACATGAAGTGCTCTTAGACAGGATCGGCACAACAAAGCCATTCAGATAAATGATATTGGTGAACAGATGTTTTAGTGAAGCCAGGAGAGATGGTTTGATCATTCAGATCGGTATGGTCCTGTTGTGGAATATGGAATGTACCATTTAGTGTTAATGTAATTGTCATTTATTCCACATGTTTTTAAATGCCTTACTCTAAAATATGTCATAGCCTTCTGTATATGTTCCAATGTTCATTGTCTCCCTGGTTCCCTTCTGCCTTTTCTCCATATATCTCTTCCCATCCATCCCTCTCTTTCTCTGTCCCTCTCGCTCTAACCCCCACTCTCCATCCATCCCTGTCTCTCTGCCCCCCACCGTCTGTCTCCCTCTAGCTACGTGTGAGATGTGTGGCATGGTGGGTGTTCGAGATGCGTTCTACAGTAAAACCAAGAGGTTCTGCAGTGTTTCCTGCTCCAGGAGTTACTCTTCCAACTCTAAGAAGGCCAGCATCCTAGCCAGACTACAGGTAGAGATACACACACGCACACGCACACGCACGTTAACTGTGTAACATACAAAATGAGGTAAGACCAGTGTGGCTGTCCATCCAACACTGTGGGTCTTCAGTGGATAAATGTAAAAAAGACAGAACTGTCCTCCTAACATTGCCTTAGGGTAAATCAGTAGATTAAACCCGTAACAAAGTGCTTTTCAAGATGAACAAGCACTAACTATTACAATGCAACATAAGGCCGCAGGCCAAATTAGATTACACACCACATAGAGTAAACGCAGTATGAATGAGAACGTTTTCAATAAGACACCAAAACTAATCCCCATACTTGTCCATTGAGTCCTTTATCCAATATTGTCAAATTGATCGCACTGTGAACACTGTCTGTAGTTCGGTATTGAATTAGAAATTCCTGTAGAGACACACACGCACACACGCACGCACGCACGCACGCACTCTCCATTCATAATGGTACACCATACCTCCCGCTCTGTGTCTGTCTGTGTGTCTGTCTGTGTGTCTGTGTGTCTGTGTGTGTGTCTGTGTGTCTGTATGTCTGTCTGTCCTGCCATGTTCTGTTCTGTTTTAAAGGGGAAGCCCCCCACGAAGAAGGCCAAGGTTCTCCAGAAACAGCCCCTGATGGCCAAGCTAGCGGTCTATGCTCAGTACCAAGCCAACCAGCAGAACAGCGTCAAAAAGGCTGGTATGTTCTGGAAGAAGGAAGAAGGGTTACTGAAGTCTAGGAACGGCAATATGTTCTCTTCAGATGAAAAGAAAAGAATTACAAACTGAAAAATGGTATTCTCTTAATTGGTTTTTAATCTGGAAATCCTGAAGTGGAATATTGCCAAAGTTGTATTCCCCTATAAGTGGCATCATTTGGAACAGCTTTTCTGTTTTGAAAAATACTTCTCTGGTATACTTAAAATGGTGTCCATCCTTATGTCATGCACACCTCTCGCTATTGTCATTTTGACCTCTGACTGTACTTCGCAAACAACAACAACTAAAAGCACCATCATGCTGTTGTGGAGTGTTGTGTGGTTGTTGGCTGGTTTAGCAGCCTCACCTGGCCCGAGACAGGCTGCTTAGGCTCTGGGGCATTGGCCAATCAAGGCACACAGGATAAACCAGGCCCATCACCACAACACACACTCAGGAAGAGCGCTGACATGTCAGGCATCTACCACCTGCTCTGCCTGCATAACATTTCCAAACTCTACACTACAATAAACGTGTTTACTCAACGTCCACCTGTGTCTTGGTGTTGGAGGAGCCCAGAAAAGCCAACTCACAGCTGTCTATTCCTTGGCAATGCATATTTTCACATTTAGATTGCCTGCCACTATGTAATACAAACCATATTGTTAAATAGTAAATGGATTGCATTTATATAGAGCTTTTATCCAACGTGCTTTACATGCTCACATTCACCCATTCATACACCGAACAGCGGTGTCAACCATGCAAGGCAACAACCAGCTCGTCGGGAGCAGTTAGGGTTAGGTGGCAGTTAGAGGGCACACCTCGACAATTAGCTAGGCGGTGCCGGGTATCGAACCCGCAACCTTCCGGTTGCCAGGCGACCGCTCTACCTCCTGAGCTACTGCCGCCCCCTCTATTGTTAGAAATGATTGATAATTACTGATAATCACGCACTATTGATCATTATGAATGAGTAATATACGTTGCCAGTGCACCGGTCAAAGGGCATTGTGACATTATTAAACTCTGTCACTCACTGAATGCTTCTTTGTTTGTCTGTCCATGCTCTGTTTTCTAGTTGTGTCTGTGGAGTCATTCGACTGGGGCCGTTACCTAGGAGACGGCGATGTGGCGGGAGCTCCCGTCAGCTGCTTTAAACATGTGGGCACACGCACACAACACACACACACACGAGACACTCAATACACACACACACACACACACATACACACACAATACCCACGTATGCCCTCAATATGGAGCTTCTGTTAAAGTGGTCGCTTCTTAATTAATTGGATACGTGTAAATATAATAATAACCTCCCAATATACCTTACTGTCTAATTTATTCTTTACTGCTCCAAGACGCTTCATGGTGTCATTTCTTGCCTTTTAAAGTGCGTGTTTTTCTTTGGGCTGTGGTTGTTGACGTCGTCCACAACGCTGCGTCGGTCGTTGTGTGATTCAACCTTTCTGTTCGTTTGTTTGTTTTTTCCGCTCAGGTTCCCATGGGGACGTGTTGGGGTGACATCAGCGAGGGGGTCCGGGTGGAGGTGCCCAACACTGACAGTGGACTGCCCATGAGGGTCTACTGGATCGCAGGCATCATCAAATTGTCAGGTACACGATATGCTGTAGATAACTCTGTCTCCACAGTGCTGGTCAACATATGCATGCGTGTTGCCTTCTCCTCTATGAGTGGTTCATACATTTATTTAGTTTTTTGTGCCATTCATAGTTGAGTTTATTCTGTTACTATTACCCGTGAATCATTTGTAGATGGGTGATGTTTGATTCGTAGAACAATTCATACTTTAGTTCTGTTTTCTGCGCACACACACCCTAAATTAGCGCTTGTGTGTTTGTGCGTGCGTGTGTGACCGCAGGCTTCAAGGCCTTGCTGCGGTACGAGGGCTTCGACAGCGACTCCACCCGGGACTTCTGGTGTAACCTCTGCGTGCCGGACATCCACCCCGTGGGCTGGTGTGCTGCCGGGGGCAAACCCCTCGTCCCTCCCAAATGTACGTCTGTTCTATTGGCTGCGGCACACAAAGTCACCTATACGATCACCGGTATGGTCCTTTTAAATAAGGCCAGCGTGTGACATAGTGTCATTTTGTGTTCTGTTAGCTATCCTCCATAGATGCACCAACTGGAAGAGTTTCCTGGTCAAGAGACTCACAGGCTCCAAGACACTGCCTCCAGACTTCACCACCAAGGTACACACGCGCACGCACGCACGCACACGCACTCACATTTGCCATCGGGTCCAAATGTGTGAAAGCGGTGAGTGTGCATCGTGACCCCTGACCTCTCCCGGTCTCTAGGTACAGGAGAGTCTGCAGTTCCCCTTCAAGAAGCTGATGAGGGTGGAGGTGGTGGATAAAGGCCACCTGTGCCGGACGCGGGTGGCCCTGGTGGAGCAGGTTGGTCAGAAAACACGTCTCCTTCGGAAATGAACGCTAACATATATGCCATTGAATGTTCACCGCGGCACATTGATTAACACCTTTTATGTTTTCACTCGTCAAAATGTTAGTTTTTTTCATGTCGCGGATTCATAGCAGCATACATATAGAGGAAACATGATGTGATTTTAATAATCCTGAGTCCATCTGAAACGCTGAACAGTTTGGGATAAATGTGTTCTTTGTTTTGTTTTGTTTTCAGTTCGTGTCAAAGAACAAGGTGTTTTATTTCACATCCAAAAACAAAGGCCTCTTTCACGTGCGGTTGGTTCCCTGTAAAACGTTCTGCCAGTGTGCTGTGTTGTGGGGCGTGAACACAAGCCAGGCTCAGAGTGGTCTCACCCTTTAAGTCCACTCAGCAGGTTTCTCCAGCACCAGAACCACGAGCGTTTCGGGGCCAGGTTCCGGATGGGCACGTGTGTGAACAAATACGGGAATATTGACGAGTGAGATGAGGACGTGTTAATGACTCCCTTTTCCTGTTCAGGATATTAAAATCTGCTCGCCGTACGTCAGTTAAGGTTACATGAGTCCGAATAATACATCTTTAATACAATAAATCTTTATTTATATCTATTCATACATAAAATGTAGTTCAGAGTGCTTAGCAAAAAATACATGAAACAAGAGGCATAAATAATAACAAAATAAGACAAGAATGAGATAAATACATACTACTACTAATAATAATAATAATAAATGATAAAAAAAAACATATCCACTACAAAGTCAAAGTTCTAGAAACGACAACATCAACAATGAGATAACGCCTCTCTTTCCATTTGTCTGTGTGTGTGTCTGTGTGTGGTGTGTGTGTGTGTTGCCGCGTGCGCGTCCTCCTCCCAGGTGATCGGCGGGCGCCTGCGCCTGGTGTACGAGGAGTGCGAGGACGGCACGGACGACTTCTGGTGTCACATGTACAGCCCGCTGATCCACAGCATCGGCTGGTCTCGCTCAATCGGCCACCGCTTCAAGCGCTCCGGTGAGGCGGCGATTCACTATGACTCACGACGAACAGAATCTGGGACCCAGCGGTCCTGCTATGTTAGAGCACAACCTCCGGGGGGAGACGGCGCAGAGCCTGGGCCAGGAAACCAGAAACCGCAAGGGGGCGGAGTTACGCCTTGTTTCCTGTTTCGAGCTATTCGAGAGATTCAAGATGTTCTACTAAGTTTTAAGAAGTAATACGTGTGCACTTTTTCTGAGACGGATTTTTAGCTTTTCTTCCCACTGGGAATGGTTTACTGGCACTGGCCGAGTTTGTGTTAGCTGTTAGCCAGTTATACGCTTACAGATCCCCGCCCCCAGCCCCATGATTGGTCTAAACAAATATGGAGCAAAAGAAAGTGAAACGCCCGGTTGACCCAGATTTGAGCTTATCTGCCGTCATCGTGGACCACTAGGTTATTATCAAGACCTTTCGCAGGCCATCTCATGTGCAAATGGTCGTCTTCAGCTCCAAGCGCTTGAGGAAAAATAATAACACTGTGAAATGATTTAATTACACAACAAATATTGGTATTATTATTAATATTGTAACAAATATTGGTAAGGTAAATATTGCAATAAAGGGCAATAGAGGGGGGAAAGAGAAGTAAGAGATTGCTCACAGAGTATTTTAGTGCAGTTGGCAAAGTAGAGTATTTATAACATCAGGTAAAATGACGCAGAATAAATAACACAATGAAGTCATGGAAATGATTTTATGGAAGAAAATACGTTTTGAAATTGAAACAAACGCTACATAAACAGGATGACCCAAGGCAAACTGGCCATTAAATGTCACAGGGCCTTAAAGAGGATATTTATGTGGGCAGGGTTTAGGTTGTTGGAGGGAAGCAGTGGTCCAATAATTCATGTTTATATATGGTTACTCAGCCGTGCTGTTCTGGAAACGCCAGACTGAACACATTTGAAGAAGAGAGTTCTGAAAAGTGTGTTCTTGGCAGCCATGATGTATCTTTGTTCCTTCTTCCAGATGTTTCCAAGAAGCTGGAGGGCCAGCTGGATGCCCCCGGACAGCTGTTCACCAAGGTATGGAAACAATGTGAAGTTAAACGTAAGGCTTTCTTCTCCATTTAGCGAAACAGCTTTTCTAAAAATGGCCTCGTAAGAGTGCCCTTAGTTTTCTCAATAATTCCCCTTCTATTCCCGTCTCTCTCTTCATATGTAACAAAGTCTACACGTCCGTCTGAAAGGTTTAAAAAGAAAGATTTATGGCATTAATACACAATCATTCCAGTTTTTGCCCCAAGGTCATCGCAATGAATCACAACTCAATCAAAGACAAATGCAAAGATAGTCATTTACCCTCCTTATCGGTTCCACTCTTAATGAATGGGCTCTGCGGCCTCTTGCCAGGTGAAGGAAGTGGACCAGAGTGGAGAGTGGTTTAAGGATGGCATGAAGCTGGAGGCCATCGACCCTCTGAACCTGTCTGCCATCTGCGTGGCGACGGTCAGGAAGGTAAGGAGCTGTCACACAACTCCTGAGGCTGGCGTTCGGCCAAACATCTCGACCGGTCGGACAAGGGAAACGTTAAGCGCCGAGCGGGACCCCACGCGGCACGCCTGCTCGGAGCGGACACCGCCCTGGACATGTGTACACGGACGCCGCGTTGCTGCTGTGTTATGTCATTGTGGCCGCCATTTTGGAGAGGCCGAGACTGGCCTGTAAACACAGACATGTAAACAGGGCAGCTGTGGTTTATCTGGATAAAAAGCACTGTACCATTTACATGTCTCAAACGACTTCAATTAGTCGTTTTTATATTCAAGGATTTATAATCTAAAAAAGATGTTTTGTATAATATATTATTATATATTACCTATGTATTATATATAATATATACATATATATATATATACTATATCATTATCGTGCTTTTTATACAGAAAGTCTTGGCTTCTCCAATATGGCGACAACATTGACGTAAGATCCAAAGGCCAATGTCTATGTCTGTGTATATATGTCTATGGATACCACTACTGTCGTAGTTAGCACTGCTGTTGTTTACCCGCTAAGCTACGGAAATTTGGGAAATTCACTATCTTTTGCTAATTAGCATAGTTCAGAGATATAATGAAGTTGACTCTGGTTGGCTTGGCGCATGGGGGGTGGTGTGAAAAGGTGGCAGGAATTTAAACTTCCTGAAACTTGGGAGTAGCTCACCTCTAATTGGTCGATACAATCCTAGGTTTAAAAGAGACAATAAGAGCCAGGTGTGTGCTGCTTCTGTGTTGTTACTGAGGTGAGGGAATTGGATGTTTGTGTACAGAAACATTGACATTACATGACACTGTATAAACAGTGGTGTGTGGATCAATGATGCCGATTGCTATTGGTTTGACTGCAAGGAGGGGAGTGAAAAAGCACTTAGCTGTATTGAGATTGCTTAAAGGCGCAGTAAGCAATGTCGTCGCTTTGGCTAACGTCCTGTCCATTTTTGCAGTTAGCGCTCCCCTCCCTCCCCACGTCACCACACGAAGGCGGGTCTTCATGACTTCCTGTCTCTTATTCCTGGCTGCTTTCTTTTCCTTCAGACGTTTTTATTTGCCGCTCTGCGTGTTTGGTTGTGTAAGCCGTTCCTGGGAGCGCTGGAATCGGCAGCATTGTCAGTCAACACTGAAATCCTGCTGCCTGCCCGTGAATGCCCAGAGAGGACCGCCTCTTTGTGGAGTTCTGTCTCCTGATTGGACGAAATGGGAACGGGATACCAGAATTTGTTTTCTGTTTACTGCCGAGGGGAGGGACTGGTAGATCAAGCGCGTTACTGTGTATCAGCGACGGCTGTCGGAATATATAGATATTTCACACTTATCTCGACAAAAAAATATTGCTTACAGCGCCTTCAATTAAATACAAATTCACCGTAACTATATATTACTACATAAACACAACATAATCATAAAACACGTTTTAATAATGTGAAACTGTCCCCTTCCTCTCGAGGTTCTGGCCGACGGCTACCTGATGATCGGGATCGACGGTTCCGAGGCTGCGGACGGTTCTGATTGGTTCTGCTACCACTCCACCTCTCCCTCCATCTTCCCCGCGGGCTTCTGTGAGATCAACAGCATCCAACTCACCCCTCCCAGAGGTAGGCGCGTGTACATGTTTGTTTACATATGAGCGCTCGACGTGGCGGTGTTTGTGTTGTACTCGTGGTCTGGGTGGCCGTGGATGTTGAGGACTCCGTCGGGGGCCTAAAAGTCCTAAAAACATCGGTCTTACTCTCCCTACTGTCTTTAAGTTACACCCCATGTAGAATAGTATGTTTTAGTTTAGTTTATTACCAGTGAACAAAATTACCCCAAACAAATCATGCCAAACACACATTCAGACATACATCACAGCCAAACTACTAAAATATGGAAATGAGATACGTCTATAAGACTTCTAAGACGTTTAGAAGGCTTGTTATAAGACTCTACATTTCCTCCTCCTCTACATAATTTAGAGTGATTAAATAGTTCCCTGTCTGTTCCTGCTCTAGGTTACACCAACCTTCCCCTCCGATGGTTTGAGTACCTAAAGGAGACCAACTCGGTCGCTGCCCCTGTCAACCTTTTCAACAAGGTAGAACATTTTATGGACTTTAAAGAAACGTTTGAAAACCCACCTGTGCAGACTGGCGTTTATGTAATATTTCATGTCTATGCTAGTGTTTTAATGTTGTTCTTTTATATTTTTTGTTTTATCTCTCCATTTATTTCGTTTTCTGTGTATGATCCTTTACATTTTAGTTTGCATGTTTGCGAGCTTTGCACCCGCACAGTATGGTATTGTATCACGTGAAGCGCCTCGTAACTCTGGTTTTGAAAGGCGCTGTAGAAATGATTATTATTATTTTCCCCTTCTTTCCTTCCTTTGGCCGAAGGTGCAGCCAGCTGTATATCTAGGCAGCCACGGGGCTTCACGCACCCAGCTGTAGTACCTGCTGTGACTGCCAGACGGCCATTATTTATTCATTCCGTTATGTGTTCATATATATTTATTTCTACCTTGCAATTCCAGAGTGACCCAACTTCCCTCTTTCATTTCCTCCTTCACCCTCCCTCTCCACCCCTCTCCTCTCCTCCATCCACCCCTCGTCTCCTGCCTCTCCACCCCTCGCCGCTGTCTCTCGCCCTCCTTCACCTCCCTCTCTCTCTCTCCAACCTCCTCTACTCCTCACATCCCTCTCCCTCCATTCCTCACCTCCCTTTCTCTCCACCCCTCCTTCTCACTTCCTCCTTCCATCCCTTCTCTACTCTTCTCCCTCTCCTCTCCTCTCCCTCCCTCTATCATCTCCCCATCCCTCCTCTGCTTTTAACCTCCCTCCACCCCTCTCCTCTCTCGCTCCCCGTCCCTCCCACCTCCCGTTCCTCCTCCTCCCACAGGAGGTTCCCAACCACGGCTTCCGCCCCGGCATGAAGCTGGAGGCGGTGGACCTCATGGAGCCCCGGCTCATCTGCGTCGCCACGGTGACGCGCATCGTCCACCGGCTGCTGCGGATCCACTTTGACGGCTGGGAGGACGAGTACGACCAGTGGGTGGACTGCCGGTCCCCGGACCTCTACCCCGTGGGCTGGTGTCAGCTCACGGGCTACCAGCTCCAGCCCCCCGCCGTCAACACAGGTACCACGCGTATATATATACACACACACACACACACACGTGCACATACGTGCACGCACACCCACACTTCACTTCAACCTCACCAGCAGGCAGCTGGATACAGTGTGTTGGCCAAGAAGCATGATTTGATGGAACCTGTGTGTGGATGTGTGTGTGTGTGTGCGTGTCTCTGTGTGTGCGTGTCTCTGTGTGCGCGTGTCTCTGTGTGCGCGTGTCTCTGTGTGCGCGTGTCTCTGTGTGCGCGTGTCTCTGTGTGTGCGTGTCTCTTTGTGCGCGTGTCTGTGTGTGCGCGTGTCTCTGTGTGCGCGTGTCTCTGTGTGCGCATGTCTCTGTGTGTGGATGTCTTTGTGTGCGCGTGTCTCTGTGTGGCGTGTCTCTGTGTGCGCGTGTCTCTGTGTGCGCGTGTCTCTGTGTGCGCGTGTCTCTGTGTGCGCGTGTCTCTGTGTGTGTTCCAGCCACCAAGGACCTGCCTTCTGGGGTGTCCAAACAGAGGAAGAAATCTCAGCAGTACAAGGGCCAGAAGAAAAGTAGGTTGCCACACATGAAGACGTTTTCTCCCCATGCTCTTCATCTCTCCGCCTCCCTCTCTTTCCATGGGCGACATCTCTCTCTCTCTCTCTCTCTCTCTTCTTCATTCCTTGGTTTTTATATGCTTATCTTTTCATCATCTTATCTCTTCCTTTCTCATTTCACTCTCACCCTCTCGTTCTCTCTCTATTAATAATAATACGGATTTATAACTAGAATTATTCATACGCACACAGCATTACTATGAATAATGCATTCAACATTGTTCATTATTCATGTACGTCACCTTACATTTACTTATCAACCTCGGATGGATTGTGGTTGTGATTGGGACTAATAAATGTGAATTATACACTCTGTAAGGATGGGTATGTACTGACCAGTTGGAATTGTTTTAAAGCTGTGTTGTACAGAGCCGATAACAAATATTATAGAGTATTTGCCTCGCATGGTTGGCACGGCCGTCGGTGTATGAATGTGTGTATGAATGGGTGAATGTGAGGCAATATTGTGCTATAAGTGCTTTGGATAAAAGTGTGATATAAATCCAATCCATCCATACTTTCAACGTGAACGTGGTATTGCATCTCTTCAGACCAGTAGAGGGTACTGAAGGCAATACAAATTCAATGAGACAGAAGATGAAAGCCACGTTTTGTCACAATGACGACCTCCACCTCCACCGACAAGTTGTAGTTGTATTGGTCACACGTACAACTGGCGGGGGAATGCCTTATTCAACTACTCCTCCTTCAAGTGTGATGTAGGAAAATACAGAATAAAATATAATAAGTAACAGTGACACACATTCAACTACAGTAAGTGAGGAATAACTACTGCTACGTCTACTATGACTCGCGACTACTAGCTAAAACACACACCTAGCAAAGTTCTCCTAGCATGTCCTAACTTAATGACATGTTTTGATTGGTCCCCCAGAGAGGAAGCTTCCAATAGGAAAGCGGCCCATCAGTCTCTCTGGCGTCATGGTAACCGGCGTGCCAGACGAAAACATGACGCCGCCGAATTACCCATCACCCCCGACTCCCGCTTCGGCCGCCCCGCCCACATCAACGGAGCCCGAGAACAGCGCTCGGGCCGAGGCCGCTACAGGTACACGCACACGCACACACGCACACATGCACACGCACACGCACACGCACACATGCACACATGCACACATGCACACGCACACGCACACACGCACACATGCACACGCACGCACGCACGCACGCACGCGCACACACACACACACACACACACGTCTTTATATGTTTATCTTTCAATAATTCTATCTTTTCCGTACTCTTCTCTCTCTGGAAAAGACCCATTTACATAAGTAGATGAAGATACAACACAGGATACGAAATAATACTCTTTTTAATAAAATAAAAGAATCAAAAAATACAATATAGTATACATTTAAATGTGTATATATATATACATAAAAAGGAAGGCTATGCTCTTAGATAATGCAGTAATGGTCGGGATAGGGCTATTTCCTGGGACTAGGCCAAAGAATGACTTGTCTTTACCATCTCTCTCTCTCTGTCCCCCTCTCTGTCTCCCTCCGTCTCTCTCTCTCGCTCCGTCTCTCTCCCGGACACCCTGACACACAGAGATAAAGCAGGAGTGCCTGGAGCCGACGTCGTTATCTGAAGCGCTCGCGGCTGATTAAGGAAAACCCCGACATCACAGAGCACGTCTACGCGTCGAACAGGAAGCACCGTGCCCGGCTTGTCCCCTCATCTTCCTCACACACATCTTCACCTCCTCGCTCCTCTCGCACGCCCGCCACCAATCAAACCCATCAGCCTGAATTGAGATTTCAAGATCAGCTGTGATTTTACTGTTGATTTGTTGTTGTGTTTAGTTTTCTTTTGTCTCGTCGGGTGACACCAGCAAGGAGTCGCGCGCGAGAGTCCGTCAAATCGGTCCAAGTGCAATTTTGTTTTCGTTCAAAAGTCTTTTTTTTTTTCCCCGATGACTTTGTCGCCGATGGAGGAGGAGACACTCTGGGGGACATTTTTAGACCACCGCTCCCCCCTTCTAGCGCTCCTCCTCCTTCTCGACAACATCCCGTTTGTTTTGGGGTGGTGGTGGTCTTCCGTCCGTCTCTCCGAACCTGAAGAGTAAGGAACTGAGAC